>JAJIZL010020207.1:28456-52474 GCA_023969395.1 Amblyomma maculatum | reverse complement strand
GGGGGGGGGGGGGGGGTGCTTTTTTTTTAATCACTTTACCTAGATGACGCCACTAGGTTCACGTATCTTCTTGCACGTAGTTTTAGTTGCCTAGGCATTTCTTGAGGTTTTTGGTGGCATAAATGATGGTTCCGGTTTCAATGGCTCCAAACATCCCTGAACATAATATTATTTGCATGCAATGCTCTCAACATGCATGCAACGTCAAAAAATGCATGCAATGCTTTATCTTTCGTCTATTCACGGACTCTCATTTGAAATTACTACAGTACTGGAGCGGCTGCCTGGGAAAACTCACCATGCATAGTGAAACTTACATGTCAAAACGTTCATTTAGAAAAATTTGAGACCCTCTGGCCTTCGCACGATCCCTCCTTTCTTTGGGAGGGTACTGCTACATGAAGAAGCCAGCATCGTTTCCATCCTTCCAGCAATAGTATCGTTAGCTTCTCAAGTGATAAGCGCAAATTAAAACGCGCGCGCCGTTTCTTCTCCCGCTCACTGAACTTTTAGCGCCAGCTCTATGGCCGAAATCTCGCTCGCTGAAATGTCTGCTGCGCACATCATGAGAATGATCACTCGCTGTTTTGCTCTATTAAAAAAGGTTCTGTGAGCTTATGTTTCGAGTAGCAATGGAAGCATTCGTCGGGTTACCTCGCTTAGGTCCGGGTACAGAGCAGTAACAGACAGTAGCAACAGCTTAAATAAACTTCAGCGGCCTCAGTAACGATGCAAGATCAAAAAATGCAAGGCTGGTACTCTAAATCAACGCAAACTACAGAAATAAATGCGACTATTAGCTTTTAAAACGCACAAATTCAATCGAGAGTCTGCTCCAGCAGCAGTAGAGGAGTTACATGATCCCACTTGCTCCCCTAGGCCGATGCTAGCGCCGTTCGTTTCAGTTATGGCGCTCGCGTCCAATACTGAAACTCTGTGAAAACATCGCTTGCGATACGCCAACGTAATTTCATTTATTTCCGCTGTCACACACTAAGCTAAAGCTCTCTATTAAATGTTTGTATGTCTTTATTTACATATTGCAATCATTCACCCGAAGTAACACATGAGCTATAGCTAGAATGAAACATCTGTTTCATTCACGCCATGCGCCTAGAAACGTTTAGCATTGATTGAGTTTGTGCGACATTGTTTTTCAATGTGAGCTGCGTCAAAAGTTTCATAGGTGGCCCTGTTTGGAAACCGTTCAGGCCATGAAGACCCTCCGGCAACGTTACGGTGGCACGTCACATACCACGTGGTCAGTATTTATAAACAAAACATGCCAATAATATTTCATTGCCGCGAGCGGAGTTTCAACATACGGCGAAGTGAGCAAAAGACATTGGCTGCCCTCTTGCTTATGCTACTGCGGCATCGGTGCATCCCGTGCTAAATCCGCACTTCCTCTCCCCGTGTGTTTTCGTATTCACCAACTTCCATGAAAACGCAACTGTCTGGAATCAAGAGCACAAACGCACTCGCACGTTCAATCCGAAATCTGAATGCATAGCCGCGTGATGCGTCACTTCGCACGCATGCAGCAGTTTACAAAAACAAGAAATATATAAGCGAAAAGCATAATTTAAATATGGTGGTAAAACATTCCGAGCCTATTATTTGTATGAGTGACACCGTAATGAAGAATTCCGGATCATTTCGACCCCTCGTAATTCTAAAGCCTGTGTTCACATTAAACAGTACAAAGAAACCTTGCGATCCGCCTCCGTCGAAATGTAGACGCCGCGACCGGGATGGAACCTGTGTTGTCTTGCTCAGCAGCAGAAATGCCATTATTACTAAGTCACAGTGGCGGCCACAATTTCAGTTATCATTTGCGTGAATTAACTAATTTTAAATATCTAAAGTTGTCGCATCGTCAGTGGAGAGCAGATGTTTTCAAGGACCTCCGTCGGCCGACGTGTGCAAAGTGCTCTGAAACCTGCGAGACCTGTTTATGGCATTAGCTGACGTTCGTGCTCACCAATTCTCTCCCAATCCTGCACTGCCGCAGTGGTGCAGTGCTTAGGATTCTCGATCGACTGCTGTGCCCAAAAATGTGGGATCGAATCCGCGGTGACAGCTTTTTGATGGACACGAAAAAGCAAGCTGGCCGCGTGCTGTACGCAGGGCCGGATTAACTGTGACGAAAGCCTGATTTAAAATAAAGAAATTAGACGGCCCCTATTAATCCTCCTCCCCCCCCCCCCTCTCTCCTACCCTATATTGTCGACCCTGCTGTCATGCTTAAGACTTGACTTGCTTTCGAATTTCCTACAGAGAACACACACCATATTTGCTCGAAGAATCTGCGGACTGCTTATGTACATCGTCTGAGCATATACCTTCCCGTAGAGAACAAAAACAGCCCAGCATCTAGAACATTGCAAAACACACACATACTCGTTCAAAAATAGGAATGCGAACTTATGAAAAATAAATTTATCGAGTAGATATCTTCTTGGCTTTTTCAATAGCGCAGGACGATAGGGTGCGTGTTTGCACAGACGAAGTAGAGATGGGTCTTGTCTATAAGCTGTTCGAAAAATCGCACCGTAA
The DNA here is from genome assembly GCA_023969395.1 of Amblyomma maculatum. NCBI lineage: Eukaryota > Metazoa > Arthropoda > Arachnida > Ixodida > Ixodidae > Amblyomma > Amblyomma maculatum. The sequence goes on along the minus strand of JAJIZL010020207.1, from coordinate 49,915 downwards.
GTAATCTACCTGTCATCTAATAGTTTTGTGAATTTATCCAGCAGGACGAATTGAAGCTCGTAGAAGGTAGTGTTTATACAGAAACTGAAATATTATGCTCTCTATGGTGACGTAGAGTTCAGAAAAAAATGTTTATTACTCCAAATTACTCTGTCCTAATGCAGAGAGCTAAAGCTATTGAAATGGTATCGCCTGTATAAAATGAGATCGCTACTGAACTGGCCTAAAACTAAGGTTTTAGCACGTTCTAGTAATCTGTAATATATATTTGCACTTATAGAGACTGTGCACGTTTACAAAGCCAGTGCATATGAATATGCACATAACTTCTACTTTTAAAACAGAAGGCAGTACTTTTGCATATATGGCACTTTCAATTTACAAAATAAATTTACATTTTACAAGGTATCCTATGCAGCTCATTCCACCGAGAAACGGCCGCCACCGTAGATGGTGGTCGGTAAAGATACGGTACGCACTCAAAATAGGGTGGAAATTTAATTTACGCTTTAATAAGTTTTAGGACAGTGTTAATTGTAACTCTGCCGCCTCCCCATGCAGATTCTGAATAAGGCAATAACTTACGCCGTAGTATCGCGTCTACAAGAAAGCCTTTTTTCTTTGAAGAAACATTACAGGTTTACGCAACAAAGAAAATGTGTTTAAATATTTCGCATGAATTAAAATTTAAATTGGGTGTGTATTGAAATAGAATGTCGGATTTGTTTTTTCATTCCACCTTTAAGCAAGTAAATATAGGTATTTGCAGTTATATCAGCGTTTTCGAGCCTTTTACTGGGAAATACTCTTGGTGAGATCTTCAACGTTGAGCTACATGAGAATCTCGCGTCTCTACTCACCGCAACTACAAATCACTGACGCGGCTGTCAGCTATGGGAAATCACAGTCTCTAACCAATAATTTATTGCTTTCGTCACAGCTTTCACTACTTACGCTCAAACCTCACAACTGACAAGAACAACATTAATGATAGAGGTCAGTTGGTTTACCAGCTGGTATGAGCCGACTCCCAACTGAAAGCCAGCTAGGCATCGTTGATTCCACTTGACTACCACCAAGTGGGACCAGTTTACTTCCAGCTGGCAGGCATCTGAAACCAGTTAATGCTTGTTTAGTACCAACAGAGACCAGATGAACCTAACTTAAACCTGCTAAAATCACCTAAGACTGTTTCGTTTCTCTTTTTTTAGCCGTTTGGGAGAGCACAAAGTTTTGTAGAATAATGGCCTGAGGAATGAGTTGGTGCATTATGAAATGAGCGGCGGCGCAACAAGGACACTAACAGGCTCAAGTGGTGTCCCTTTCTTTTTAGTGTCCTTGTCGCGCCGCCGTTCATTTCACAAAGTTTTGTATTTTGACTGGCAAAATATGAGGCTAGCTTTGCAGCCCTTGAAGCATTTGACATTGCAATACCTAAGCCGTAATTTTAACCATAGAAAATAACGAAGATGATAATTTGACCATTTTTTGGACCGACCTTCGAAGTCTGTCATTTTTTTTTTTCAGCTCTCGGGGGGCCCCTGAGAAAGGTGGGCCCGGTTTAATTTAACCCTTTGCACCCTGGATAATCCGGCCTTGGCTGTACATTGTCAGCGCATGTTTAGAACCGCAGGTATTCTTAATTTGCGGAGCCCTCGACAACGGCCTCTCTAATAATCTGAGTTTCTTTGGGATGTTAACCCCATAAACCGAACCAAACCTCCCATTCCATGGCGCTCTTCCTTGAGTGTGCGAAGACCACGTGCATGCGGCTGCACGGCTGTGCACGCCATTATGCGTGCTGTTTCTTGCAAGCCACCTCCGAGCCTTGTTGGCCGTTGGAGTAGAGGGAGAACGACATCCGTAGTAGTTTGGAGAGTGGCGACTGCTGGTTGCATCAAGGAATTCCCTTTGCTTAGTCATTAACATGAGAATCTTGGTCAAAGTAAGCCTTTGCAAGTGTGCTAAGTAGCTAGAGATAGAGAGAGCGTGGCTTTCCGCATTCCGGGCATAGATGCAGAGCCTTTTTGCTCACCATAGTTTAAGGCAGAACCTATAAGGCCCCGGTCGTTTACATACTTTTAAGCCTTTGAGCTTAAATCGGTCCTTTGTTTTCATATTTCCTCTATTCGAATAGGTTTGCACATGCCTGGATTTATACTCTCGACCGTGGCGTCAGTACAGCCGAATTACAGTCGTGTTCAACTGCGTTTTCTTTTAGCACAGAATATATTTCTGGAATTTTAGGTAATACCTGCATTGTAGAGACTGCCATGCATTTGGAAACGATGGTGGTCAAGAAGCCCTGGAATCTTTGCATTATACCACACTGCTCTTCGATGTCATTAATCCCGAATAGGAGGTGGCACTGAGTGCTCAAGCGACTAATAAGTTCTTTTAAAGTGACGCGAGCAATAATTATAGATAAAATGGCTGTGAATAAGTATTCAAAACAAAAATTAATTAGCTCGCTATACAGTACACATGCACTATTTTCTCGACGGGTTTAAGTGAATAGCACAAACTGTAATGATTTAATGCACATGGCACAGTTGAAATTTGGTTTGTTACAATGAGAAACCAAATAAGCGGCAAATTCAGTACTGCCAGGGAAGCGGGCATAAGTAATGTAGCAAAGGGAACCTTCAGATAGAAAAGAAACGTAAAAGACCACAATTCAGAAAAGAAATTTGTGTGGCCCTTTGGATCATTAAAGTGCGATAAGGCGAAAGCCTTTGTTCGAAACTTCGCTGATTCGTGGTTTTACCTCATCTGCTTCTACAGGCTGTGATGTTGCGTTCGAGGAAGGGACAAATGAAAGGCGCCCCACGGACGTCTGAACCGGTACGATCGATAACGTAAGCTACAAGACAACATATAAAGTAAAGGCCCGCTTTAACCAAGCCGTATGAGCGTGTCTGCGTCGCCTAGGTATAACGTGAATGCAAGGGTCTTGGCAGGCTGATGCTGATATCATCTTCTCATATGAAAGGAGAGGCCCGAGTTGGCAGTGCCTGCCAAACGATAGTGCCCTGTGATTGGTCGAGATCTCTATGATGTCATCCCCACATCATCCAATTGACACTTTTGCTGACGACAACGATGTGCGATTAAAGGCTTTCGCCTTAAAATATTGTAGTGAATCATTCTAATCTTTATTTGTTCTTTTTTAACTGCCGCTGAAAAGCGTTCTTATCGCTCTTATTATTGCGCACGGATAAACCCTGTAATTCTTTGTTCACGCTCGTTGTCACGATACGCAGCTTTATCATTTTCCTTGTCGTGCAAGGTGCGCCGAGAGGTATCTCGAAGATTCCGACCACTGACGTGTGTTTCTACAATGTTCCAGGTTATGCTAGTCATAGTCTGCGGCTTTATCTAGTTGTTTCTTCGTCGCCTTTAAATTGAGTCTTGACGAGTGCAGTGGGCATTCTTTGTTCGACAACCGACGAGCGCATTTACTGCTATCACCGCCTCCGAGTTGCTCAGTTCTTTTGCAGGCGCAAGCCAGCCCAAATAAAGAGTTGATTTCAGTGTTATTACCCCTGTCGTTTCTTTTGTGACTTCGGCCTTGTCACTACCACGTGAAGATATAGGTGGTATGAGATTTTTTTGGCCCCTTTAAGTCGCAAATATATAAATTTCGCCAATACAAATGCCGCCTGAAAAATCTGCGACACATTGATCATTAACTGCATCAGTGAATGCCGCGCGAATTACAGCGCAGGGCACTGGTTTTCATAACATGGTGGCATTAGCAAGACCCTGAATGCTCAGTCTACATTTATTATAAAGGAATTACTCATGGAGAAAGTTACTAAAACTACATGACAGTTTTAAGTGTGCATGCAGGCAAGCTATGAGCTGTCCACACGCCGATTCTTAAGAAAATTGCTTACTTGCCTCCGTAGATACGTTTTCTTTCTGCCTCAGTTTAGTAGCATCAGTTTTGTAACTGCGCGCCGTCAGGTTATGATGTATTTCTGACGGTGATATTTGCAAAGGTTTCGTCGTGATAAAAGCTAGAAAACTCGCTGCAGCTATAAAAATAAACAAATGCTTTGCACAATGCGGGCAGTACTTAATATGAGAAATCTTGTACAGGAGCTGCTCTTTCGCGACATCACGTAATCAAAATAATTAAATTAAGCAGATGAATAAGCCGGCTCGGCCTGCATAATAGTACATCGCTCTTTCTCGTGCTCGAAGCAATTGGTAAGGCGAGCAATGCGCAGAACGATGACTCTTGGGGCGTCTCGAAGTAGTGCCCGTAAGTCAACAGGTTGTGCAAGGGCTGCGCAACTCACAAATAATTTCCGACCACGTTTGACCGGGTAAGAGGCTAATCGATGCCAATGCATGTTAGTGGTGAAAACACGTGAACACCTCCCATTCCTGAACTGTGCCTTTTAAACGCTTTAATACCGTTCGAACAGCATGAACAGTAGCGCTTGGAAAAAAAAAGAAATTTTTACATGAAACAATATTTAGAAAATGCCTCACTTCTATTGCATATTAGCACATACATGCATGTAAAAGATTGCAGAACACAATATTTGATTTCTTTTAATGGAAGCAACCTCCCTCTTTTTGCTGTTGGCGAACCAAGGTGTTGTCTCCACACAGCAGCAAAGAAAACGCGGGGATTATTTCAAATGAAATGGAAACGGAAGCAAATGAAATACATTCCACAAGAATGACGCAGTGACGGTGCAAAAGGCGTGGCACCTTCACATTCTGCAGACCAGCGAGGAACCGATGTCCAAACCCATTAAGCAACCACACGCCAACAGTTTTTAGGCTGGCAATTACACAACAACCCGCCATATTAGCTGGCGGCTGTTTCACCGTCAGTATACTAATTTCGATAATGTTACTCAAGCTGAAGGAATTCTTGAATGATATGACGTTACGAATATTGGGTAAACGTAACTGTGTGAGAGTGAGGATCGCAAAGCTTAGGAAGTTTTTACCACGGATTGGGTTGCGGCTTTTAGGTATGCAAACCTAAATTTACCATTATTTCGAGACTTGACACACCTGGTTAAATCTCAAGAACAGTGGCATGATGGCTGATATTTGCTGTTAAATATAAATAATTAGTGTTGATGTCTTTACAAACTTTTGTGTCATTGCACGGGATTTTTATTACCGATTCTTTTATTAATATTATTATATCATGAATTATTCTAATTATTTATCCTTTTGCGATGCTCATTGCCTCGGGGCATAAGAGGAATGTTATGAAGGATGAAGGAAAAAAAAGATAAAATGAAAAAAAGAGAATAAATAAAAAAAATGTTGGCTGGTGTAATGAAGTCTAGAAGGGGGGAGAGGCCAGCTGCCACCAGGTGCCGGATCCGTGTCGGCTTCAGCACTGGACATTCCCGCAGTAGGTGACGAATGTCGGCTTGTGTATCTCGGGACTTGCAGGCGGTGCACACAGGGAGGGGATAGAAATCTCGAAACTTAGGCCACTTTCAAGTCACTGCAGGTGTTAGGGCTACCCCAACTCGAATCCTGCGAAGCGCCTCCTTCTCTGAACGGATTAGACCGCGGGGGAGGCTTACCGCCAAAGAGGTATGAGAGCACATGTACGGCGTCGGAGTTGCTCCTTTCTCGTTAAAAGGAGGATAGCATTATCCCATCTTAGGAGATTTGGACAGGACGAGGTTGAAGTGGTAAGGTGGGTTGCGGAATCCGCATGGCTTCGAGAACTTAGGTCATGCGGAATCCATTCCATTCGAATTGGCTGCAGTATGCGTGCCGCTAGACTATGTATGTTTTGGCAGATTTGTGTGCTGCTACTGACGCATCTAAGTAGCTTTGTCACCTGTACGGTTTCAGTGCGTATAACAATACGGGCCTTGGGAAGCATGGGAATTGCGGTCACGGAGCGAAGCGCCTGTAAGCAGCTTCGCACAAAAAGAAGCGAGGTTCCGGTAATGGAAAAATTGATGTCTTATTCAGGGCAGACTTGCAAAGGCAGTGAACTGCAGTTGTCACTTCGCTGGCCCGGATGCTTACGTCGACGCAAATTACGATGGAATCTTGTGGCAAGCGGGCGTCTTGTTCCATAAGCGACGATGCCCATACCTGTGTTTTCGGTCTTACTAAATCAGTTGGCTTGTTATCATTCAGATGCACAGGGTCATTCACTTGTATCTATAACACGGTCATTGCATTTGAAGCAACATTGCGCCCGAAGCAGGGACATATAGATGCAAAGCGATGCAAGCACAGGACCCGGACGTGTTGCTTCACTTGGCCTACCAAGATACTTTGTTGGGCGAGTTGGTACTTATTCATTATTGGTATAAACAGCGCGAACACGAAAACAAGGGACAAGAAACAAGAAAGCCACAGTACATGGCCTGCCATTAAACTCTATTGCGTGGCCGGGTCGGATGCAGTGACGCTTTGAAAGCGGTGACCGTGTTATAGCTAGAAGTGGACAAGGCTGTACAAAACTCCGAGGAGGAAAAACTGGCAGTGGTAGTGATAGAATTGAATGCGACGAAGCATAAGCCCTGAGAGTGTACGTTGCATGAGAGAGGTGGGCCTTAAGCCTGCGGGCATCATGTCGTTCCCGCACCAATTGATCTATTGTGTTCAGCTGTGCGATTTCTTGGAGCGCCATGATTGGTGTGATGCAAGGAAGACCGGTGAGAACTCTCATTGCCTTTCGATTTATAGCTTCAAGGTGACCCATTGGGTACTTGTCAAATGTTGAAATTCGGCTTGGTAAACAAGGCGCGGTTGCACAACTGCCCGCACCAACTATCGTGCAACCTCTGAGCGGACACCGCCCAATTTTGAGCAATGCGTCCGATCAGACTCAGAGTCTGTAACGCTTGTTATTTATGGCGAGTCAGCCATGCGGTTTCGGTTCCTCACTCATGAATTGTTAAACCCAACATTTTTACTGTTGCACTCTCCTGAAGTAGGGTCCCGGATAGATGTGGACGAACGACGCAGATGAGAATGAAGAGCAGAAAATGTTTATTACTGAGAAGAATTATTTCATTCTTCTTAATAATACACAATTTCTGCGTTTCATTCCGTTATGTGTCGTCCAGTTATACTTCGTTTAAAGTTTTCACATTTCCTGCAGCATCGATAACGAAGTCTATTATTTCATACGGTTTGAGGTTAATTTTTAATTTTATAGATTTCGAGAATTTCATGAATCCGTATAAGTGTTTTTTAGCTCGAGTGTGTATTCGTTTCTAGGACAACAATATTTGATTTGATTTGGTGTTAAAAGTGAACCTAAGCTATCTGTGCGATGTTTACTCTGATGGTTTATTGCGAAAGCCTCGTTTTTTTTTCATAAATGCCAGCAAAAGGTAGCAAATTCATAAAAAAGAATAAAGCAACTGCCGTAAAAATTTGCTTTTATTCAAGACTTACGCAGGCGAGCCGGGAAATATCCTCAGAAAAACTGGGGCCATTTTCAGCCGTATGAGCGTTTACTCTAGAAATGTTCTGTTGAAACTGTTGAACGAGATAGTACATTTAAAGTGGAACTCATTCGGTCATGTTTGTTACCATGTTTTTTTGGCGGTTGTGCAGCGTCGCCATTTGTGCCGTTGCCGGTGCAACCAAGTGAAAGAGAGCCACGAGCTAAAAATAATTTCTGATGTCAAAATTTTTGTTTGCCTCCTGAGAAAAATAGAGTGCTTGTAACTGCCGAGACATTCATATAAATACCCTTCAATTCTCTGCCTCACAATATAGCAAAAACGCCTGAACAACTGCGCACAATTTCTGTGTTAGGAAGTGTCGTAATCGTCTTCAAATTTCTTTTCTTTATTAGAAACTTTAGTTGGTCACCAGTTCGGCCTAGGCTGATGTGTAATATACATTATCATTGAGAAATGATGATGGATGTTTTTTGTTGATGTCCAAATAGCTATATGTTACAATTGCTTTTTCATCTCAATTTCATTTTCTTCAAGCTGGAATTCGAAAAGAAAAGAACCTTGCGTAATACAGAAGGTCAAGTGAGTTGGGTAGACAATAAAGTGATCTATAAGCCCCTAAGAACTGCCACCGCAGGGCGTAAATGAAGCTGGAGATTTCAACCCTGTATGATGGATCGGTGGAGGCGAGGAATGAGTGCTTGTCTATTGCTTGCAGGACTTCCTTTATATGCGTATTTTTGAAGTTGAGTAACCTGCTCGCAAGAGCAATCGAGCACTGGTTTTGACACCGCGCTCCAGCCAAAAATGTTGAGAAAAAAAAAACTACGATTGATTCATTGCGGTTAAATCAACCGAATAGATTGCCTTCTCTGTCACAAGTGACATTTTAGGGCATATTATTAAAAAGCCGGCTGTCAAATCTGTCACTCGTTTTGCGTGCGAACTCAGAGAGAAAAAAGCACATGAAAAATGGAACGCGCGGTTGAAACTCCAAATCCAAGCCTTCAAGTAGAAGAAAAAAAGATGTACATGTGTCGAAAGAAATAATGCAGAAACGATGGTTGTGCGGAACTGCCACTCAATTTTTCCGAATTCGGGGGATAGAGAGCACTCACTTGTTTTTTTTTTTATTTGTTACATTTCCCAATTCGCGATGCCGTAGTTTCTTGTTCAGATTGCATGCATCTTTTCAGCTGCCATTGGTTTTGTTGCTTTTGCTTTTTTTTTATTTTTTTTACTCATGACGCTTCTTCTTGTCAGTATCTTTCTGCGCATTGAGTAGGTTATGCAATCAAGTTCTTTATCTGCTAAGAAGAAGGTATTCGCAGCATTTGAGAAATTTCTTCCCATTTTTCTCAGTAATCGTAGATTGTTTTGCACGACGAACGAAGGGCCGTTTACACTTGCGACTCGCAGATTTTGTGCGACGCTTTTAGTCTAAAGTCGGCTGTCTGAAATGGCTACATTGACCGAAAAGAAACAGTCGCAGGCCAGTTGCATGTTTCTCGATTTTCAGGCTTCGGGATTGCTGGTCCCAAACCACTGCCAAATCAGTGGTGCAGCTGAAGTGACCATATTGTTACGATGAAATTTTAAAGGGGTGCTTATCTACAATGCAGATAGGAGCAGCACAAGGTGAGGCCTACTATCTCCAAAACACCACCACTTCTTCATTCCTTTTTCTTCTTTCTTCTCTTCTGCCACACAATACCTCGTCTTCGCCAGTATCATTACAATATGTTAGTTTTACATCCTGCTTCTCATTTCTGGGGAACTGTCAAAATTGACAAGTCTCGTTCTGACCGAACCTAGTTCAGGAATACGACCCGAGGATCACTCATGCAAGTCTCTCATTCTGAGCCGCCCTCTGGACGCATGCGACAGCCAATCTCTCCCCATTTGCGACTCGCAGCTGTGAATGGGTCTTAAAAACACGCGAATGTAGGGTGCATTGTTATCCCAATTGAATATTTTGACCTCTGATTTGCTACACTAATTCAACTTCTTGGTGCTGCAGTAAACCGCATGGTCTGCATGTTTTAGAAAGACTTAATCGTTAGCTCTCCCTTTCCCCTATGACGTCGCAAAAGTAGTACAAATTTCAAATAAACACTACATGCTTTTAGAACAAGTATTTCTGTGCTTCTTTTTTAATCCATGCTGCGTAAATCGAGATACGTTAAGCTGATATTGCAACTGAGTTGTCAGCCAGACAGGCCACCGAAACCGAAATTTTATACGTATCCACTGCACGCACGTGCGGTCTACATTGCTTGGCAATCTTAGCACAAAGACCGCACATACTGGTGAGCAATACGGGCAACCTGTACACTTCAACGGCTTCAGGCTATCAACTCGCAATAGTTGGCATGTGCAAATGTTGTTGACTGTTAGGGCGGGTAGAATGCAATTGCACATTCTGAGTTTCCTACTTTTTCAATACGTTTTCACCAAGTCCTTACGCATACTGTGTATATCTTGCCTAGAATAATAGGAATGAGATGGCATAAATGTTTGAAAATTTCGCTCATTGTGCATTGCTGACCAAAATGCCTCAGTTAGAGCCGCAGGGATTATTGTAGCTTTCGCTGACGTCTGCGCTCGCTAACTGTGAGGCTTCTAGCGCGTAGATAGAAAGAATGAGTGAATTATGACATCACAATATGTCTTCAACAAGATGTAACTCTTTTCGTAAAAAAAAATGAAGGAAACTGCTTTCTTCATTTAGTATACTAAGGAAGGATTGTTGAAGTTCAGGCTTAATAAGTTGTCATCCATGCTTCAAAGATTGTTTCTTGAAAAACAGTCTATTTAGGAAGTGGCTTTTTTAGTTTACACAACCCCAAAACACATCTCTTGTTCGCCAATCATATGTGCCACAAGTGGCAGCATTTCTTCCAAAAGTTCAAGCTTAACTTTGTGTGACGAGAATGTTGGAAGTGCGAGTGCAAAGAAATCTGGTCATCATTAGAGTGAAAAGCACGAATATTGGATAGAATTAAGTAAGAAAAGGTTTAAACAAAGCCGGTACTGATATCCCACAGGCGAACAATGCGATGTGCAAAAAATGGTGTCTTGGACAAAGACAGTACATAAAATTTAGTCAGTAAAAAAATTCAGTCCGAAAAAAAAAACACCATATAATTTATTCGATAAAGTTTGAAAATCACAAAGGAAAGATGTCCGTTGTAAGTCGTCATTCATTTCACCATTCATTATTCATTTTTCTGATCCGCATGGAGCTTACTTCGCAGTGAAATGGCGCAAGTGTGGCTGGGTGCAGTGTGCTCGTTGCCTATGACGCAACGGCGGGTAAAGACACCTCCTTGCTGAAAGCGCTGACGACAGATATCTCGACAACAAGCCTATGATGGATGACCTGAGCCGCGTCGTGTGCAGAGCATCAAGCGCTCAAGAGCTCTACCTTGAAATGCGCGCATTTTATGCTTTCGTAACAAGCGCCATGGTTTGTTGGCCTCGAACTCCATCCACCACAGGCGATATAGATCCAAATACTCCTGCATTCACTGAAGCATCAAGACTTACGAAAGTATTGTATAAAGGAAACGACCCGCGTAACGAATAAAGCCGGTTTCACGTGAACACCCCTTCCCCCTCCCCAGCCCCCCTTCCCTCTCCGCAAATTATGTGTGCTTCGAAAGCGGACTGGCCAGCCAGAGTGGATTTGAGTACCGAACTCGGCATTAACATTCTCCAAGCACGATGATTGCAAGGCTATAACGCTCGACGCCTTAATCTGTCAGGGGGAGCGAAGAGAAGTCCAGGTTAACGAAAATAGTTATATGCGAGACAGCATCTGCTCTCCATCATTACGCTAGTTCGCCTCGGCGGTATATAACTTCGTTAAGGGTAGACCAAGAGGTAATACGTATGATAGTTTCTGCCGGTTCCTCGCTAACAAACTGTAAGTTAAACACCATTTTTACAGTTCAATACAAGCTTAGCTTTCTCTCTGTATAGTATAGCTTTTTGGTTCTATTCATTAAATAAAAATCCTCCATGTTTTGATTGAGCTGTAGTGAGGTATTTTAATGCTGAGACTAAGAAATGCGCTCTATTAGCTTAGCCAACTTAGGAAATGATTCAACTGATTTTTTAAGCCATTTATTGGTGCACACTTGCAATCGTGAAAGCCGCGCAACGATCTTTCTAGTGCCTAACTTCTGATTGGGCCGCCAAATTGTGAATTCACTGTGCATGCACTCCGAAGCGAGTAATTCTAATAGCCCTTTCACATGCCATGATCTGACCACAGTGCAAAAGTGCGGGTTGTCGGGCTAGTTGGGTCTTTACAGTAAACGTAAAAAAAAAATGTGAATTTAGCCTAAACACTTGGACGAAGACATAGAACGCACACGTACGACGATTGACATGTGTTTACCTATCGTCCTATGTGTTTCTTCATCTTCGTCCAACAGTTTGCTCAAGCTCATTTTTACTATCGTGGGACTAACCAGGTTAGCACTTGGATCGAGCCTGGCAAAATCGTCTAGCCATTTCATGTCCGCTTGCTGTGTTTTCACACTTAAAAAAAAAAGCTTTTTAGTGGAGCGGATTTGAAGCCATGACTATTTTGTGGGTAAGAAGCTCTACATCTCGCAGTAAGCGAAAACGCGGATATATCCGCATGCAGACTGCAACACACTCTCGCCTGTGCATTCCATGCCGTCGTCTCCACCAACTTCCATCGGTACAAAAGCTTTCGCACGTCCTACTCGGTGTAAGTGCTTCAAAGCCCTGCCATTGTTTTTCTTTTATTTTTAGAGGCAGCGGCTCCCACACAGCGGTAGCTATTCTTTAGAAAATAAGTCCATAAGCTAGACACAAAAACGGGATTTTTAGATGAGCTCTTAGGGTAAATATTAATAGGAAAGAGAATTTTTAGACCGTCGTTTATTCGTGTATCTGGCTGACGACAGTCCCTGAGATTTGCAGATTGTTGGGTTCTATGAATAAACTGCATATCCACGAAGCCATGCGTAATTTACGTTGGTAATGCTGTTAACAATACAAAGTATAAAGGCATAAACAGTGCACTAAGGCCAACCTACACAACCCACGGTGAATTATGCATAGTTGAGACCTGTATTTTTTTATGCAAAAGAGAATTTGTGATTGCTTTCTCAAAAACACAATAACACGGAAAGTTGAACTAGTTGGAACAAACTTTTAAGGAATAACAGCGCGGAGACGAAGGACAAGGAAGAAGACAACACCTGCGCTGACTATCAACTGCAGTTTATTAGAAAGAAACACGCAAAATATACTCTTTTCACAACCAATAACGCATGTGCGACACCAATCGCCAAACAGATACCTCAGTCTTTTGAATCAAGATAGATTAGATCACAGTCATGAACAGATACAGAAGGGGTGCTTACACAGGAGTCATGATTTTTATGAATATGAAAGGCTTCACTGATTTCCCTTGTTAGTTTATCTTTGTGTTTGTACAAAATTTTTGTTTCATTAAAAAGGGGAACACATGAATTTTTAGAACAATTCAGTTGGTTGTTAAGCGGACAGTTCCTGTAATGCAGAGCAAGATTTGAGGATGGGGCGCCCTTCAATGAAGTGTTGTGAAGAAGACTGTCAGTGGTTCTCACGTTTGTTTTTCTTTTCGCTGGTCATGTGGGAATTTACTGACGCGAGTTATGTGCGAAATACCGAGAGGGGGTAAAGATTAGTAGGAACGAATCAACATGAAAATGGCATGACCCCTTCAATTTGTTTTCATTTGCTTGCACTAAAAGTGCGTATGCTGCCATTCTGATCTCTCCGGACTGTTCTATAACGACTGACCTTTTAAGGGCAACAAAACTGCACTGTACGCTGTATTCTGTCCGTTAAAGTGATTTTTGAGTTTATTGATTTAGTTTGTGCTGAATGATCTTAGGCCAAACATAAACCGCTCTAAATCGAACGTAAGGGCGCGTTGTTTTATTGAGACTCCATCAACCAATAAAGTTATTTTTATATTTATAGCTCTGCGCACCGCGAAAGTGTTGATGATTTCGAAGAATCATCTCTCTTTCGTTTGTGTCTTGGTTAATGTTCGAATAACAATGGTAGGAGGTGTATTGAAAAATGAATGTACAAACCGCTTAACAAAGGGCCGATTTCCCGGTGCATTCTGACACGTGCGAGCACAAACGAGAACCACAATACGATAATGATCGGGACGCGTACTGGCAGCCAATAGGATCGAACTTACACCAACCTAAGAGGAAAGTAACTAACTACACAGTAATCTAACATTCGTTAATTGAAGTTGAAGCCGACAGGTGGAGGACTACGACAATTTCAGCCACCTGGGGCTCTTTAACTTGCACTGCCATCGCACTGCACACGGACGCCTTGGTTTTCGCCTCCATTGAAAAGCGGCCTCAGCGACCGGTAATCGATCACGCATCCTTGTTCGCAGATATTGAGCGCCCTAAACACAGTACCACCGCGGTGGGCTAGAAAAATAAACATGAAAACGAGATACATCTGCTAAATTTATTTTTGCGTGTAATAAAGGTAGACTAGTTTACTCGGGTATCCTTTACTTTAACCCCATGAGTAGAGAAAAGGGCTCCAGATAATAAAAAAATGATTAACAGTTTCATTTTGTTTTGTGCACAAAGCGAGGAAATAATAAATGAGGATTTATGTTGGGGAAGGTGTTATCTGAAGAATCGGCTATTGGGCTAGGTGTATTTTATGACTAGTAGCAAGGTTATCGTCACAGAGTTACGCTAACTGCTTTTCTTTTATTTCTTGTCGGCTCCGATCTTTGCACGTTGCTATAAAAGGCGAGATCGTGCAATAAATCACCAGCTGAAGTAGCGCTGTGTCCGTGTCCATTCCGTGTTCGTTTTGTCTATTTCTGCGCCTTGTATCTACAAAAATATGTTATCATTTCATGCACTAGTACGGAAAACGCACAATCAAGTGTTTAACGTTCTAATTCATTACACAATTATCTTAATAACCACTGAAAGGAAGACGAATTTGGCATTGATATTTTTACCAAAATGCATAAGTGGTACATGATATCTTGAACCTCACCTAATCATTTGAGACGCACTCCATTTGCTATACGTTCATTGGCTGCTAAATTTGTCAGTTGTTTTTCAGGTCTGCTGGTCGCCACCGCGCCGTTATTCTCGAGAACAAGGGGACAAGCCGGGTTCGGTATATTGGCTACTGGAGCTTACACAATGTTCTCGCAACAAGTAGAGTGCCCCTTAACCTTGTCACTCGGCCTTGCCTGCACAATGCCTAAACAAATAGGTGTTTTTAAAAATTTTTGTAGGTCACATTTTATTTTTTTGGCACATTGACTCCCAGATCGATACAAATCCATGTGCAACGCACTTTACACCTTCGCCAATGTGACCCAAGCATTTCTAAGTATATATGAGAGGGTTAAAATTGAAAACGCTTTTTCTTGTATTTTTCTCATTCTTTTCCGATGCATGGAAAACCGAAAAAAAACACATACAGTATTATCTACTTGAAAATTTGAGCTAATCAATTCATTTGATAGATGGCTGCTGGTAAACTGGCGTGCAAAAATATTTTTGTTTTTGCTACTATTTAATTTTGGTTTCAAGTTTACGTTTACTGCGGAACCTCCATGATCAATGTTTAATATAATAAACAATTCAGTATGCCGAGATTTTGCATTTTTGTTTTCTTCCTCTCTACAGCGCGTCTGTGCAGCGTACGAGGTAAGAAGAAATCTGGGCTATATACTTTTTATTCTTTCGTTTTCATGTTAAATATGGTGGCGCGAAACAGTACATGAGCAAGTGTTTGAATTATCTTCCTTACACTTGTTCGGTCTAGCATAGCACATTGCCTTTTACATGTGGGGAACGAAAACTCATTTCTGAAGACAAGGAGCGCTCAGATTTATTGCCAGCATTTGACAACAATACACTTATTGTTTTTCATCATATAAGGAACTTATGGTCGCTAGTTCTGAAATTTGGTTGTATTTCAGGAAAAATTGCGGTTGCCAGCATTAATTACAAACCTGCCTGCTTGTCAGACCATTTGTGTCGTTGCTGGACAATAATTACTGCCCATCCTTCCCGGAAATCGCTTCAGAAAAACCTTTAATGGCAATTAAAGAACTGGGCGTCACAGCCGATGATTTAGTGACCACTATCACGCGTGATGAGATCGCTGGCATGAACGATGAGACGTTCACAGCCGCAAATGTTGTTTGCCCGGGAGCAGTTTTGGTAGCGTTTGGAAGTACTAAGGTCAGATCCAAAGATACGCGCGGAATTAGCAGTCGCTTGCAATCGGAACCTAGAGATGCACTGCGACCTAGCGAACGTGCCGCGCTATTTGAGCGCTCAGTAGGCAGCATAAATGCAAAACTAGGCCGGCCACAGAATACTTCCCACCTCCCTGGCTTCAGAGATCAGGATAAAAAGAAACCCCCAGGCAACCCTGAGCCGCGTTACGCCGGCGATCGTGAGCGGCTCCGTTAGCCTGTGCATGGACGTGTGTGTTCTTGTTTACGGCGAGGGACGAACAAAAGGATCAAGCAGGGTTGCACGGACAGCACGTTTGCGAAGTTTAATATGTGCAGGAACTGGTACGAGTCGCGAAAGGTTTGCATGCAGTACAGTTACCGGGCACGAGAAAGGTGATTGTGAAATTTGTGTGGCAAGACCTGTGATCTGTCGTGAATTTGTCATGTATGCCCAGAAGGGACTATGAATAGAAACTGTGCACGCGGACTCGGTGCTAGTGGACGTAAGGCAGTGGCATTTTATAAGTTTTTTGTTGTGATGGACAAAAAGAACAGTAATTCTCGTGTAGTAAAGAGCATAAGACGGCGATGGTCCATGTTCAAATGTTTCGGCGTGCACGTGGGAGAAAGCGGCTCAGATGGAAAGCCGAGAAATCTCCAGATGGAAGCGCAGCCAATCGCACAATCCCGGCCACCGTGCTGCGCCTCCCTGTCGTTTGTAAATACTTTTCTGTGCTTCGTGTTCTTATTGTTATAGAAAGTTAAGTGTCGCTCTGTTAGCGCAAGTTCATCATTTTTTGTCTCACTGTTGGTGTGAACTACACGTCGCCGGCCGAATGAATGAGCATCTCGAACAGGTGCAGAAGACCTGGAAAACAACCCGAGGAACCTGACTTTACTCGCATGTTCATCCAAAGTTCGTTTTTTTTTTTTGTTATAAACATGGCGATCTTAGTATCATAAATTCAAGCTTTAACACAAATTCCCGAACATAGATATTTCACAAAGCTGGAAAAAATGATTGTTTAATTACGTTCCTCTCAACATGAGAGCCTTCTAGAAGATCTCTTCAAGGTTAACACTTTTTAACACCATGACTTCTAGTTCCCGTTTCTACTGAGTTATCCGATGATTCACAAAACACCTCCAAATAGCTGTTTGCTGCTCTAGAAATAAGCTGCCTATAAAAACAGCGCTGATGCACATAAATCTCGTGAGAACCGCAGTGCAGCAGAGAGGTTCTTGGTGTTCTTTTCAGATGAAGATACCTTTCAGTTCTGCTGAGCCAGGGACATTGCATAACAGATGAAATGGGCTTCTCCTCTTTCAATTTATTTATCTGCAATATTATCACAGCGCTCGACAAGATTACAAGATGACCCTGCAAATAAACATCGACACTGTAAGCCACGTGTTGCCTTGAAGTTATTCCACTGGGACACAACAGAAGTTCGATAATGGAATTGGCAAGATGCAGACTTACGCAAGCCAGGCAAGCAGTTCTTTACTATGAAGTAAATTGCCAGGAGATTCAGAGCGCCTGCAAGTTGTTCTTTGAACGTGTTGGAGCTCTGCACAGGACTCGAGAGGATTTTCGGGGCCCTCGAAATGAAGCTGCCACCTTTAACTGCACCGCGGTACAAATGTGGTATACACTAACCCTGCAGCTTTCAGATTTACTTGTGCTAGCCGCGCAATTTTTTTCTTGGACTGCACTGAGACAAATCACACGTTGCATTGCGACATGTCACGCTTAAAGCTCACGGTGCCAGATGAATTTTTTATCTATGATTACAGCCGGAATGGTGCGCACAGTCGTCGAAATGTGTTTCAAATAAAATAATGGTCACCAATTATAGGGGCATGTGAAGAAAGAATCAAGACACGTTGTCCTTAAAATGAAGGGATGACGTCGCGGGAAAAAGGAATATTTATGTTAAAGACTAATTTTATACTACTCCTGCCACTACGAGCAGTGCCCAATAGAGTAGAAAAATTGACTAGATAAAGACTAAAGAAACAAAAAATGTCCCGCTGTTTGGTGAGGCCGGTGAACAACGCAGTTTGAATAGCAGCAGCATTTTAGATGAACGAATCCAGGACTAAGTAGAATGCAACTACGGCGTTCAACTCCTAGGATGCTTCGCTGTTGGTCGTACACTAAATGTAACTATTCGAAGAAAATATAAAGTAACTATTAGAACAAATTATGGTGTACGTTGAACCATAATAAAATTATATTACGTGCTAAAGAATAAAAACTTTTTAGAAGTTTTAATGACCGAACTCGGAAATTTCCCAATGTCAGAAAATTTGAGATTTACCTAACCAAGGTAAGTGCGAATTTAGGATGTACGTAACGAATTATGGTATTGGTGATATTAAAGTGAGTCTCAATATTTTATTTACTATGAAGGCGTAGGTTCTAATGAAATGGGTGAATATTTCTAATACAAACATAATATTGTTGAAGCTCAATTTACTACCTACTCATTCGTCTCATGATAGAGGTGGAAACTGTGTAACCTCGTGCGGGCCAAGAAATGGATATTACACTCTTCTTAGTGCAAATACAAAAAAGGCATTTACTAGGTGCTAACATCGCAGGAATAACAGCAGGTTCTTACGACAAGCTAAATTCCCGTCGCTTCTTCATGAAGCGCGTGATCGATGTGTTGTCACCTTGCACTGCATTACATCAGGCAGAGCCAAGGTATACTGAAAAATGAAAGTTCTTATTTACCTAAAAAAAAAGACCTTTTCAAAATCAAAAACATTTGTTGGAGCTACTTAGATACTTTTTAAGTGCGGTAAGGCGACAGCCCTTATGCGACTCTATACTCATTTGGCGCGTTTGCTCTCATTTGTCTCTTTTAAAATTATTTGCTTTCTTTCTGCTTGCATTGATTTTATTTGTGCCGATTTTCGTTTTTTTTTTCCAACTGTTTCTCTCTAGTTCGACATAAATCCGGCGTTATTTACTCATTTTGTGAGATCTCACAATACATCGACGTCCTTCCACCGGATGTGACTTCATCATTGAAATTTCCTCGTTTGTTTTAACCCACATTTTACGCATTTCTTAGATCGCAAGTATTAATTGCTCTTAATTATACGCAATAATCTAAATCGACACAAACCAGGCATTTACAATTTAATTTTGACGTTTTCTGTACTATTTAGACGTACGAGCTGTTTTCACGTGCCTTGACACTATCGACATCTGGCGCTATTTCGACAAAATGTTGACATTGTGGATCTAATTAATTAACTGATTATTCAACAGCTTTACAACTTGGCTTCTAGGTTCATGTTATCTTCCTCGATCTAATAAAACGATACTTTTTTCCTTTCTTTATTCGTTCAAGTGCTAGCAGGGGTGGGCACCTCGCGCGGACGCCCAATTTCTGCACACACCCGTGAGCCTTAAAAAGACAATTATCGCGTATTTTCTTTGCAAATTGGCATAGCACATGAAAGGATCTCAGAAACTGAATTGCTCCAAACCTCATCCCTTTCAAGTTAATTTCACACCGTAAGAAGGCTTGCCATGAATCCTGTTTTTTTTTTTTTTATATATTGTAGACCAAACTTAAAGCAAGCACTGTCTACCGCCCTAAAACACCTGGTTCGTTCGTGGGTCTCAATGTGGTCAATATACCTATATGTGTGTCAGCATAAGCAAGTCAACTGCGGGCAGTAGCGCGCAAAAGCGTTGTGCGTGTGTTAACTATAGCATTTTATAACATTACGAAAATTAAGCGTCTATATCTCGCCGAGAGCAGCCTTTGAAGTACCCGCTGATAATATGGTGTTGAATTTATGCTTCTCGTTGACGCTTTAGGAATGCATTTTCAGAATGCTGAAACATAACGGGGAGCAGGAAGAGCAAACAGTAAAAACGGAGAGCGGGAGCGCCCTGTGTTCTAGTTTTCATTTTTATGTATTCGCGTTTTGTTTGCACGTTGTGAATTTATTATTTATAGACACTTTTACATCAAGAAGGAAATCTTGTATCTTAGCCAACTTGCTTTTTTAAAGCGATTGCGTTAAACTAAGGCGTCGGCATTGTAGACGTCGGCGTTGTGCGGGAAAAAATAAGGAGCATGGCGCTGGCAGATGCTAGTTGGCATCTGGCATGACCGGACACTGATTACGCAAGGGTGTTAGTTTGATCAGACAACGTAATAATAGGAAGCTGGGAGAAGCTGCCAACTCGGGTTACTCATTTCAGGTATGGGAGGGTGTAATTAGAATCAACCTTCCAGTGCTCTTGAATGCCGAGAGAACACTAGTCCTAGGTCACGCATGCACTTTCATACGGCTTTGTTAGAGCGGGGCTTTATACGTCAGGTTGCCGCCTACGCTTTCGCTTCATATCCTCACAGGTGGAGATAAAGTGTCTCACATAATGTTTTTACTTGAACTCGAACTTCTGAGTATGGTACGAGTACGTGCTTAACGCGAACGTCGTGAACGATCTGCAGTAATAAGTGCGGTGCACTCTTTATTTTCCCTCAGTTATCTAGATCCCATTTGCACGGTACGGTGATAATCTATGAGGCCACTCACGGCAACACGAAAAACAGTTTTGGTCGCAGGTTAAAACCTGAAACAGGTTTCAGCGGTGCGCTAAGAGTTACTTTTCATTTCTTTTTACAGGATGCTTTGATAAAAAAAATAGTCAAGATGTGTCTCAGAAAGCTTATCTGCTTTAGGAAAGAATTTGGCGTCAGTGAGAAAGCTGTTAAAGACCTTGGTGGCATTATTTGCCTTACCGTCGCGACACATTACACACACTAATGAAGTTCTCGACAAGCAGGTTTTTATATAGCTATTCCTGGGGAAGCTTTATATACAGCGTACCCCCAGTCACCTCTTATAACGAGCGAGTACAAGGAGTCGGGTACAAGTAACGTGAGCACAGAGGGTCGCCAGACGCCAGCTAATGGGGATGTCTTGTCTCCCTAGGATTTGTCTCCTCTCATCCCATCGTGTTTCTCCGGCAACGTCTTGTCATTTCTTTGGGATTAATTCTGGTAGGGTTATGGCCGTCATTCCCCTTGCTGTCTTTTTCGCCCGTGTTTCCTGGAAGGCTCAGGCTCCTCCGCCTGCTATTTAGCTTCCTCGACACACTGTTCCTTTTAGCCTATTAACGTAATGAACAGTAATGTTTGGGAGTTATTAAAAGACCAAGAAAAATTTAGGCAGATTACCTTGCGCGTGAAATTTAGTCTTTATTAGACGTTATTGTCTGCGGTGAAGGCCTCCCAGGCACAGGCACAGGTCTAATCGAAAGGCTATGATTTCGCTGTTATGTTACGTGATATGACTGTGACGTGATGTGATGTGACATGTCTGTGATTTGACTGTACTAACTTCACCCATCCATCTCTCCCAACTTTTATATCCACTCACCCCTTTGCCCCAGTGCAGGGTAACAAACCGGTTTCTTTTACGGGTTAACCTCCCTGCCTTTCCTCCTCATCTTCCTACTCCTCCTCCTCATTTTCAACGCTCTTCTCTCCCCTAAGTGATGTAAATAAAGCGTACAGCTGAAACAATCAATCCAATTATTGTAAAGCGCTGCATACCTTTGAAGCCCGAAAAAGCTACAAGGTCAACAGAATACCGTCCTCGGTTTCAGTCAAGAGATACATAATGACGTGTGGGTCAAGCAGATAATATTTGCTAAGAGCCTTTTGGAGGATGTACCGGAAGAAAACTGCATCCCGGCAGTTAAAAAGAATGCTA
>JAJIZL010020207.1:7196-28056 GCA_023969395.1 Amblyomma maculatum | reverse complement strand
GTTTTTTTCAAGTCGTCTTCCAGCATTGGTACTAGTGGCCGTGTAGCATCACGTACCTCTAGAACACCGCTTGCGTTCAGTGAACAATACTGATACTGCGTTCAGTGAACAATACACATCTGATTGAAAATAATGGCGATATATGATATGATTTTCTAATGGTGGTATGCCTGCATAGCATATGTACAAGCAGGACGGTAGTTTGTCACAGAAATATTAACGCACGACCAGTGAGAGAACACTAAGAAATCTATTGTACGGTATTACGAAGTTATCAATTTATTTCGATCCAGCACGTAACTGGGTCCAGCATATTGAATTCTTAGAATTATTAAACGAATTTTATTCACATTTCGCCAGTAAAATACGGTTGACAGTGCTTGTGTAAAATTGTGTATATATATATATAAGATCGGTCTCCGATCGAAACGTCGAGTGAAATGAAAACTAAAAAATGTTTCCTTTAATGAAGCGTATACTTAAATAAGCGTATACTATTTTAGCAGTCTAGTACGTTATGTTCTCGCAACCTATGTATATATATATATATATATAGCAGATCAATCAAGGGGAAATGAGGGTGCTCGTTATAATACATGAAGGAAAGAAGCCAACAGTCGGCGAGGCCAAGGAAAGCGTTGGGGATGGTAATTTATGTCTTTTTTTTTAATGTTTACTTGGATAATCACAGAAATTAGTAATGTAATATATTTAAGGGGAAAGATAATTAGACACAAAGTAGAAGAAGAAAGAAGAAGAAAAAACAACGTGCCGATGGTGGGATCCGAACCCACGACCTCCGAATAACGCGTCCGGTGCTCTTTGCACGTTGTTTCTTCTACTTTGTGTCTAATTATCTTTCCCCTTAAATAGATTACATTACTAATTTCTGTGATTATCCAATTAAACATTAAAAAAAAAAGACATAAATTACCATCCCCAACGCTTTCCTTGGCCTCGCCGACTGTTGGCTTCTTTCCTTCATATATATATATATTTAATGCTCTCACGTGTGGGCCTGCGAAGTACATTTGTTCTGGTGCAGTTGAAGCAGTCGTGGCACTGTTTTTTTTTTCTTCTTAGGTGTCAGTTCAGGATGAGAGGTTCTGTCCGCATATTGTGGAGATATCACGCATGAGATCAGAGAAGCTTTCGTTTGTCTTGGAAAAGCTAACACTTGAGCGGTTCATTAAGCCAACGAACGCAATAGAGCTTAAGGAGAAGCTCCCATGCAAGAAGGAGAAGCGCCCCATGCAAATTCCTTGCTTCTAGAAACTTGAAGTTTTGTTAATGAGGTTGGGGTAGGTGGAAAACTCTACTGCATGTTGTACCAGCTTGCCTGGATACAGAGGTTCAAAGAAAGCCACCATGATTTCGCATATTGACTTTTGCACGCCTATGTTTATTTTTTTATTCCTTGCTTCTACCCAGTGTCTTTCAAATTTCCCCTTGTGGTCCTAGAGACGGGTCAAAAAACCAGATCCATGCAGTAGTACCTAAAATCAATTTCTGGAATAGATGAAGCACTGTAAAGCCGCACGCATGCCCAGTTAATGCATGAAAAAAGAATCAGTCGAACAATACCGTTTCCCAGCCGTTCGGGACCATGGCATGTCCCCGTCACTGCGTTGTTTGCGGTGAGCACTGCCAAGCAGTGGCGGCAAAAAGAACATCAAAAGACTTCGTCATTCCTGAATATAAAGATTTTTTTCTGTTTAGATGGCCTTTCGGTTATTCAAAATGTAGAGAGAACTGCGTCCAGATTTAATAGGAGCAAGTACTGAGTGCATACCAACGATTCATTTTTGAAATTTTCGAGTGTTCGCAGACCGCTGAAATATTTCTTCAAATACATATATCCTAGTTATAACGGCAGTTTACAAGAGAACCGAAAAATGGTGGATAAGGAGACACACTTCACAAGCTAACATTTACACAAAGGGACTTGTCATCGCCAATGCAATACGATCATTAGTGGCAGGGCTTTTATACGCTTTTGCTTGCTTCGAAGAAGAAAGGCCAGGGAGATGGAAAGAGCAGCAGGGCAAGAAATAAAAGAATGCTTCCTTGGGGATGGATTACTCTTAATGTGAAAGCGGTAATCTAGGTTTCAAGTATTGACGGCAGTATTTTTAGATGCGACTGAGCTGTTAAAAACGAGGGTTGTTCTGTTACCCACATAGATATGAGAGAAACAACACTGCACTTCAATATAATGAACGTCACTGTCTTCAAACATCAATTGCACCGAACAAGGTGGCACTCCATACTCGGCTCTGGAGACGAAAACAGACATTGGCTGCGGGAGCGGATGTAGACGAGCGTCTCCACGCCTCCTTGACGCTGCTCTTTTGAACGGAAAGACCGCAACTGCACCGAAACGAAAAAAAAAAAAGTAACCTTATATATGGAATGCTGGACGAAGCGTTTCGCCGTATGTGCCGCCAAAAACAGGCCCGTACCGAGAGGCGACGCCCATATTTTGCCTGCCGTCGTTTTTTGCACGTGTGGTAACGACAGCTAGGGCAGGCGGCGGTTTTTCACTGGGAGGCAGGTACGTTGTTTCAGTTTGAAAACGACGTTCTCGAAACCAACAAATACAAGGATCCCTGGATGGTGCCCCTGTTACTTTTTTCTTCTGCTCGATAAGTGTGCTCTTGGGTATTTGTTTACAGAACAAGAAGTGCGAGCTGTTCGTGGACCAGCTTGTTGAGCTCAAGCATGCATCAAGGGGACCGATACAGGAAAAGTAGAAAAGTAGGCTTGAAAATTAATACTAAGGTAATGCTGAACAGCCTCGGGAAGGAACAGAAGTTTACGCTAGGTAGCGAAGCACTGGAAGTAGTAGGCTAATATGTCTACTTAGAACAGGTAGTAAGCGCAGATCCAAACTATGAAAGGGAAGTAACAAGGAGAATAAGTATGAAATGGAGCGCATTTGGAAAGCACTCGTAGACTATGGCTAGCAGCTTATCTGTATCGCTCAAGATGAAAGTATACAAAAGTTGCATCTTACCTGTACTCACCTATGGCGCTGGAACATGGAGGTTAACGAAGAGGGTTCTACTTAAGTTGAGGACAACTCAGAGGGCTATGGAATGAAAAATGGTAGGGGTAACGTCAAGAGATAGGAAACGTGCAAGTGGGTAAGAGAAATAACTCAAGTTACTGACATTCTAGTGGAAGTCAAGCAGAAGAAATTTGCGTGGGCAGGACATCTAGTGTGAAGAGAAGATAACCGATGGTCGCCTAGGGTAACTAACTGGATTCCATGGGAAGGAAAGCGTAGCAAGGAGCGAAAGAAAGTTAGGCGGGTGGATGAGGTTAAGAAGTTCGCAGGGGACAAGTGCATGCAGCTAACACAGGAGCGGGTTAATTGGAGGAATATGGCAGAGGCCTTCACTTTGCAGTGGATATCGTCAGGCTTATGGTGATTATGATGTGTCAAGAAAACCAAACAAAATGGTATTCCTCGATCTTGGCATCATCTCGGGGCACACAAAGTACTTTCTCGATTATTGTGATAACTACGGTGTTCTGTCAAAAAAAGGGGAAAGCCAGGCTAGCCACTTGACATATAGGCACAATTCAAGTGCTCAATACCTTCTACCAGCACGCACTGATTGCGATTGACTGACCAAATTGCAACACCGCATTTCGGATGTTTTTGTCGTTGACTGTCGCCAACTTAGGAGCGACAACGCAGCGTCCGCAAATTTGGCTGCGGCCTGCATCAAGAATTGCTTCCGTAAGGCAAATGCCATGAATAAGAAACCATCTGATACGCTGTCAAACAACCACGTTTTCGGTTGCATGTGGGTGTGGGGCAATTCGTCGTCGACGTGGTGCTGACTATATCTGATGTCGTCTGGAATGATTTCGTCCTTGTGGATAGTATAATTCACGTAGCAAAGCCGTGCATCTATGAAAATAATAATGTGCGATGCACGAGAATTCTCCTACTGGCGACAGTTTAAGGAAAACGATTACGAGGAAGCCGCACGTTCAAACACAAGCTTCAATACGTGGTTGTTACGTCATAATTGTTATATCGTGTTCCTATAGCAAGTTGGTAACACTGCATATCTAACGAGAAGCACGTGACTGCGCAAGACCACTTGAAGCGAGCTCTAATGGCACGTATTATGAATTACCGGACGCACCCAAAAAGCTGAAACCACCGAATATTTTTACTGTTGCCTGTAAATGAGGACCCGCATAATACGAACTTTAGATACAATGATTGCAATCGGCGCTAATGTCAGGGCTGTTATTTGGGATAAATTTTCACTACTGGCGCAACTAACAAGAAAGTGTCCGCTTTCGCTTCCGGTCATGGTAACAAAATTGTGATCGTTAATAAATCTTGGTCGCAGAATCAGAGTGTTTAAAACGTTTACCTGCTCAAGAGAAGCGCAATAAAGGATACATAACTGTTAACTAAAAACATGGACCCTTATGATGCCAACAAGTTTAAGCATAGCCGCACTGTATAATTATTCTCTCTTTTACGGGTTGAGGTGAGAAATCAGAATGTGCGAATATATTTATATACAATTACGTAATAATCTATGCAAATCAACTATAGCATGGCCTAAAGCGCAATAACAGTGCAAAAAATTTGAAGAGGGCCGAGAGAAGCGCTAGCGTCCTATTGCATTTCGTTAATAAGCTTCGGGCTTGTATGCCCCGGGGACGAAATACTTCGTGAATGCAGATCATTGGATAAGCACTTTTCTGAGGTACAACAAACTAACAAAAAAGCCTGTAACGATATCTTCATACTCGTTTCCTTGAAGGACTTCAGCCCAACTTTCTGGCAATGCAATGGAGGACATAGTGATGCAGTTCTCGCAGATTTGTTTCTTGAGCGCAGCTCTTTTCTTAAAAAGCGTTTTGTGTGACCATTCCGCCAGCACATGGGGGTAAAAAATATCAGACAGCGTTTCTCACGATATTTCGTGCCATTTTTACGTTTCGGTGACTGTTACGTGATGCGGTGCAGTTTATGTGTTGTGCACGCATAGCAACCACAGCCTCGTAATTAAGGTCTTTTCTAAGTTAGTGGCGGTTTCCTCACTTTGTAGTTCCTATCGTTCACATAGCAGATCGCGCGTTGCTGCATGTTGCCAAGTACCGTAGCTTCAGAAAAGCAGTCCGCACCCGTTGGTTAAATTTTGATAAAAAAAATTGTTGCACCTTAAGCATGGCTTGCATAATACAGGTGTCTAACGGGGGAGTATTAATGTATATGCCTCCACAATACACTTAGGAGGAAATTTTCTTAAGAGTCGCAGATCTCCTTCCCCATCAGAGTATTAAAATATGTAATGATACGCACTTATTGATAGCTCGAAAATGAGCATATATGAATATAGGAAGCTTCGCAGCCGCTATTAGTAAACATTGAAAATTACGATAGCTTGCAACGGCCTCATTGGCTTGGCTGCCGAAAAGAAATAACTGACATAAATGTCTAGTTAATGATATCCTTCGCACTTCACTGCCGATAGAGATAAACATGACCGCTGTTCGAACTTTCAAGTGAGAGATATTGCTCGGTAGGGCAGATTGTCACGTATATATAACGCAAAATATTTAGACTCGGCTGTTTATCCCTAAAACCCGCATGCGTTATCTGTCAGTGCATGGTTTGCATGCATTGAAACATCATAGCTAGTAGATAATGCTGGTGCGCACTGTGAGAAAAGGTACTACAATTAGCGGTGTGTGCCCATATTGAGCTTAGGGAAAGCTTCTTAGGGATCTGCCTAGTTTATAAAAATCCTGAAGCCGTTCAATGCCACTGAACATGGATATCGAGCATTAGCTCAGATTTATTTAGAAATTATGGCCTATTCCTGCCGGGCCAGGGCCTGAGATTTTGACCTTTTCTTTCTGGCACAGATTCGAAACCGAGCCGCTGCAGTGTATCTTCACAAATGTTTTTTCACGATGATGTTCACGGAGCTTGCAACAATGCACGTGTTGTCAGTGGCAATGTTGTCATGCCGCCTGGTGGATGAAGGAGTGGCGCAGATGAAACTTCACGAAGATGATAATATGCACTGTAGAACGCGAGACAGTGGGGCAGGTTTACCTGTGGCGAGATCGGCTGTGGCGAAAGCTTAATAAAAAACAGCATCAGATCAACGTTTCAATGTAATGAATACCAAGTTGAAAAAAAAGTACGGTAGCATAGTGCTCGCATGCCTTGACTAAGGAAGCTAAACCCCTGTTCGTTCTGGTGCGGGTTCGAAACCGAGCAGTGGCAACATTCTTTCACAGCGCGAGAGTTCAAGGTCATTTTTTGACGTAACGTGACCTTGGCAAATGTGAGCACTGGAGATAACGGTTTAAAAATTGCCAATGACATAAAGTACATGAAGACCGCGTTTTATTGCTTTCGCTTGTGAGGAAAAATTTCGATCGACACTCGAGCTTTATCTCAAAAGAATGACGCGAAGCGCCTTTAACACGGCATTTTCATTAAGCTAATACTTTTATATTTTCTATTTATGCTTGAAATATGTTTGATTTGGGGAGAAGAAGGCTTAATATTTGTCTCACTTCTCAAAGAACTCGTACACGTATTGAGATACATATGTCGTATGTTCGAGTACCATCAGAACATAGCCTACATCTGCACTAAACGATGGAGACTATATGGGGAGAGAAATGGTATTACGCCATCCTGAGAGCTGCACAAAAAATGCGAAGTCATGTGAGTATTTTCTGTGACCACCATTTTTCTCAATATGAACTAAGATGAAGGCATTGGCCATCTTTTCTATCGCAGGAGCAGTATACGCGTCGCGTAAAATTTAACACGCAACTGTGAAGTGTACTTTATTTATTAGTCAGAGTGCAGCAATAGCCCCTTTGCGTGTTAGTCGGCCTCGTCTTAATGTCGCCCCTCCTCTCTTTTTGATGGGAACACGCAATAAAGCTCTTACCGACAGCATTTCACTCTGACAGAAGCGTTGTGATTGATAGAAGCAGTATTCATATCTAATATTTCTTTTCTGGGTCCAGGGGAATACAAAAAATGCTTTCTAACGGTTTAATTTCGAAGTTTCTCGGCTCAGCCACGGCTCAGCCAAGGCGCAACACACCGTTCTTCATTTTTAAATAGCAACACCCAACAACCTCAAAGCAATAAAAGATTTCTTTCACAGCATAGCAACGAACATTGCGAGCGTGAAATGAAGCGGGGCCAGAAGTTCCCTCATCCTAGCGTCAGGTGTCAAAGGATGTTCCCCTTGTACACTCTCGTATAAAATAAATAGTGAACTCCGTCTTCATTTGTTTCGAAACAGTAAATACTCGCAGCGCAGAAGGCCCGCGGAGTTTCTCGGCCCCAAGACGGTCATGAATAGAAAGCTTTAACATCCGCACTGCGATAGCGCATTGAAGAACAAAAAATGGCAGATCCAGATGTAGTGAAAGCTACTGGTCTTCTCTGGTTTCTATTCGAGGCACGACCTTGATTAAAAACTGTTATTTTATGAATTGCCCTTTATAGCAACTTTGCTCTAGAGAACTGTGAGGGCCCACGGCGGGTATTACGGTGGCCCAGGCAAATGCTGTGAACTGCTAGAAAGACCCGATTCCAAGTGATTGTTCGTAATATGCCAGCGTAAACACTGACCTTTTTTTTGCCAGCAATATTAACATTAAATAAAAAAAAACACTCATTGCGACACTTACATTCTATTTATCTCTGGCCTGAGCTGAAGTTTTTGTTTACTTAAAAAGTTATATCTTGGGAAGAAAAGCTAGGTAGATACATTTAATGCTTCTTAAGTGCGATAATGTGAAAAGATTACAGCTGCTTTTCTTTGTCTCAAGTCTTCGCCCTCATCACATTTGCCGTATTTTGCCTCTGCCGCTTGTTGCCAAATCTTTGCGTCTTGCTGGCGACATTGTGCATCGCCTCGGCCTCTCGTAGTCGACGTTCCACGTCGGTATTTCATTGAGCACGTTGAATAACCACACGATAAGCAATGCGCTTTGACGGGTGAAACGCAGACATTTGCGCCTACACCAAGAAGCTCCTTTTCCCACGGTGCGCCTCGCACAGCCGTCGGCGCACGTCGTCGCTGTCTGCGTACGTTTGGAGACCCCTGCCCGCTTACCATGCGGATAACAATGCGTGAGGGCCGGGAAGAACACACAGGAAAGCTCCTGGAGGTACTTGCTTGGACGCGAGCGCAGGGTGAAGACCTTACGCCAGAGAACTACTTCCCTCGCACGCATGCTTCGATGAGCAACATCTTGCCCTTTACCTATGCGCCAGCTGTCCTTATACTGCTGCTGACGAACAACTGGCTTTAAGTTTGGTTTGGTTTCTTGGGTTTAACATCCCGAAGCGACTGAGGCTATGAGAAACGCCGTAGTGGAGGACTCCGCAAATTTCGACCACCTGGGGTTCTTTAACGTACACTGACATCGCACAGCACACGGGCGCCTTGCTTTTCGCCTCCATCTAAAAGCAGCCGCCGAGTCCGGGATTCGATCCCGCGTCCTTGGGCACAGTAGTCGAGCGCCGTAATCACTGCGTAGGTACCGCGAAAATGCCAACATCACGGATGGCTCTTTTGATCAATGGGCTGTCAAAGGTTTTGCGTTGAAGTATTTTAACCTGTCCAGTAACTAAGTGTCTTTTTCATTTGGTCCCGCTATAGTGGTGCAGTGGTTAGGGTGCTCGACTACTGGGCCTAAGAGTGCGGAATTGAATCCCGATTGCGGCGGCAACTTTTCGGTGGAGGCGAAAGCCAAGGCGCCCGTGTGCTGTGCGATGTTAGTGCATGCTAAAGAACGCCAGGTAGTCCAAATTACTCGCCAGCCAGCCAGTACGGCGTTTCTCAGCCTGAGTCGTTTTGTGAAATTAAAAACCACATCAACCAGCGCGCGTCCTGTGAAGTTTGCTTTCATGTTTGCGTCTTTTTTTTGGCTAGTTTACTCTTTGAATATAAATTACCGACAGGCTCACCATTCAGCCTTGCTTCTATTGTTTTCGTTCGACGGCTTATACTAAAGACATGGGTTCGATACTAGCCACGGCTGTAGTATTTCATTGGACGAGCATGCTCAAGAACACCACATGGTATGAATTAACCCGCCATCCAGCCCCATGGCTTACCACGTAACCTGCGAATCTTCGGGACTTTGAAAACATCACAGTATGCTGCCGATAAAATATCTTAAGCTCCTTTATTGTTTTTCATTAGTACTGAAAATCAGTGCAGCCTTCTTTTCACTCTCTTTCTTTCATTGTTGTTTCTACTTTTGTTACAAAGCGCGATTTTTGAAAACTAGCAAAGCGCTTTGATAAATTACGCACTGTTGCAACCTGAGCGCACTTGCAACAGGTAATTATAGCTTATTTTTGCTATAGACCGATAGATTTTTTATTAACAAAGAGGGAACACTTAATTGTACGTAGGCTCACTACCATGTGTGATTACATGAAGATAAATTTTCAACAGTTTACCGATCCGGAAATTCACACGTAATGTATATTTCTTATTCTGGAACTTTTCTGAATGCATAAGGCGAATGTGAAAGTCTTCTCGCTGGGATCAAGTCATCAAGGTATATCATCCCAGTACCATAGACTTATTATGAACTGCTGTTACTGACTTACGAAAAAAGTGAATTCAATAAAGAGAAAGCTGTTTAGGCAAGTAAATCTTTTTCGCGATATTTTGCAGCAGCAAATGTTGATAGTACGTTCTTGTTCGCTTGCTTAGTTTGCTCGCTGCTGGTAGTAATAATCAATCTTGCCGTATAACGTGCATGAAAATATCAAGATATAACTCGCCTTCTCTTTACCTATTTCTGCCATACCTGCTTATAATTGAATAACACGATCTGCCGGGCAAGTTGATTTCGATCCATTTGTATCAGCCGCGCACACACAATTAGGAAGAAATAAAGGCATAGGAACAAGCGCTGAGCTTTCAACTTTATTTCAAGATGAAGCGTGCACTTATATACACACGCCGGGTAAAAGGCCAGAATAATAAATGTGACGTGACAGTCAGGACACGCGATCGAATTGGTAATAACAAGTTTTTCAGGACATAAAAAATAAGAGAGGCATCATCGCTAAAACCGATAAGACAATGGATTCCATGACGTAAAGCAGAAATGTGAAATAGAAAAAAGTATGGAAAAGAGGGTTTAGGGCGCAATGATGTTTAGGGCGCCAGCAATTAACACGGCTAGAACGAAAAACAGCAAGGTATGAAGGGTGCCTCTAAAAACCAGGTGAAGTCAGATAAAATCAGAGATGAAGTTGATTTCTTATTTAGATAGTGAGATCGAAGGGGTGCTGACATAACCTTCCCTAAGGGCTAAGATGAAGGCAGCCTCAATAATTTCGCGCGTCAGTTGGTTCTTTTGTTTTTTCAGGATGGTTGTTTTACGAAATCGAGCGAAGCATTTCTTTTTGCTGTCGGCGTCGAAGTGGCGCTCGGCGTGCTATGAGCTGGTCTTGTTGGCCGCAACAGACGACCTCCCATTGAAGCGTGGGCTGAGGCAACGTTGGCGTTCGCGGCGGCGTTGAGGTCAACCACATGGGCGATGCGGGTGGACGGTGGTACGAGCTTTAGAGGTGCCCCTGGACGTAGCAGGTGATGAGTAGTCGTTCAATCCCCGGAACCGGTTCGAGAACAGCAGTGAGTCTACGGTGCAGTGCCGTAGAACACGAGGCCACAGGTACAGCAGCCGGCGTTGCTCACTCCCGGCCAAGGCCTCCCTCAACTCCCGGAGCCTCCGCTTCTCTGGCTCCCCCCGCGTCTTGCCTCTCCATATCGCGCCTATTTATAACCTCCACGTTAATACACGTCATCCTTATCGTCGTCTTCATCGTCTTCTGTTCACCAATCAGCGCTTGACAAGTCGCCGACTACTTCTACATCTTTTCAATCCTTCGTTGGTCCACGTAATCCTTATCGTCGTCGTCGTCTTCTTTGCTTTCGCAAAACGCCTCTGTAATTGGCCTCTTACATGTGACAATAATGTATCTCGCGGTTATGAGATGCTAGGGTTACCTGGTACAAAACGGTATATTAGGGAGAAAAGTGTGATTGCCTGCCCCATAGCAAGCAGCAGTCTTCAGGTATTTCTGTACTAGAGAAACCGCACGGACAGTTCATTGGTAACGAAAAATGACAATATAATGTACAAGATCCATCCAAACAAGGACATGAACATGCATATTGAAAAATAAAGCAAAAAGTACTTAACGACCAAAGTTGTCGTTTTTTCCTGCCACTGGGGCTCAGTGGTTAGAGCATTATGATGCTGATCACATGGACGTGAGATTGATTTCATCGGCGGCCACATTTAACGGCAAAAAAAAAAAAACAAAAAACAAAAAACAGGCGCCCGTGTGCTCTACGATGTCAGTACACCTTAACAAGGTGGTTAAAATTTCGAGAACCCTCCATTACGGTATACACAAAGTGAGTCGCTTTCGGGGATATTAAACCCTATGTGCAAATCCAAACCAATGGTAATCCATGTCACCTAGTAGGCGCATTCTGCTTCCGTGATGTCGCCGTGCGCATGTATATCAGTCGCATTTGCTCTCGCACGGCTTCAATCTGACGCCAGGCGAAAGCCGAACGTGCCCACTACCTCTAACTGTACCGATAGCCGACGCACCTATATAGCTTTTCAAGTCAATTACGTTTCGTAACTCGCAGAGAAGGGCTTGGTCGTCCGCTGAATACTTAGGAGTTCATTGATTTCATGCCGGAACTGCTCAGCCTCCAAGATCAGTTTTGCAACACGTCGGAATTTCGCTTGACATTTTCCGCACCTGTTCTGTTTAAATACCATAGCGGTGAAGACAAAGTTATCACTGCCGCTTTCTGCGTGATGTCATTAGGCTAATTTCCTTAAATGCTTCTTTCGGGCTGAGAACACTGGTGCAACAATTCGCTCTAAGGCATCAGGTCCCGGGGAAGCATAAAAATTGGCGTACGTCCCCTGTTAAATAAGCGAGTGTTTACAACTGAAAATGTTTGTCTAACAGATGTTTTCTTTTTTTATCGTATAAAAATCCATTTACAAGGCATACGTTGCACAACGTGCAATCTTATTATATTTATATTTCTTTCGTTTTTAAAATTTGGCAAGGTGGAATTGTGCTTGTTGCTTTGGCTGAATGTTTGTGCCATGTGAAAGAAAACCATCTTGGCGCCTAAACACTATGCATTGATAAAACGACAGTAGAAATACAGGCATTAATAAAACGAGCTTATCGCTGAAACCTTTAAATACAGTTAATAACTAAAAGTCTTGAACGTGTACATATGGCACTGAAGAAATGAAGAACAAAAGAGAAGATAAATACCATTCCAAGCACTCCACTTAACGCGTATGAAAAAAAAAAAAAAACGCAGCACTGACAAAACTTCACCATAGTAATCTGTATTTCTAAATTTAGAAAATTTATACTTACCTGAAAATAAGAAAGGTAGGGTGAAGTCATGAGGTGGCATCGTGAGGCACACAGCAAGCCGAGCATCTGTAATGCAGCGCTCAATGCATTAAGCCCTATGCTTGACTGAGGCCAAAATCACTTCAGACAATTTAGGAAATGTCGCTTGACTGTAAATCCTGGCCACTCACCGGCTTGCTTGCAGAGCCAGATTTCCCGGCATTCGCATCAAAGTTGTCAAGCAACCTTTTGTCGTAGATCGTTCTAGGTGAGTTACGTGATTTATAGTTTCATATTGCGGACTTGTGCAGGTCAAGTGAAAGGCTAACTTGCGACCAGGGATCGAACCAAACACCTGCGTTCCTCCACTCATGTGCTTTCGAAGCAAGGTTTTGGTGAATACGCGGATCCTGGACAATACGTCTAGGATCCGCAGTCACGTGGAGTGCTCTTAAACACACATACCGAATGCATTACTTAATAAATGTCGAAGCTTGATAAACTTAGAAAACATTACTGAAAAATAACTTGCCCGTTAGACTGCAATATTTTCGCTTTTTACTCGTGAGCTGGACTAATTGTCCGTGCTTAATTTTTAATGTCCACATGGAAAGTGTATGCTTGGGAAACATGGCTGTTTTTTCGCAACTACGATTAATTATTCGTGTACACCGCACATCTTCTTTATAGTTAGTAATTCTACTGAGTAAATGCAACTTCTAGCTCTACATTACCGCAAGGCTTCATATGCATAGTTCGTAAAGACCCTTGAATTAGAACGCGATACTGGAATAGACACTTGACGAGAGCAAAGCTACCTCAAAGGAATTGACGCCTGCCTGAGATCACTATGCATTTCTTTTCATAATATGCTTTGGTTATCTGTAGCTAAAACATTCCCTGGCCTAAATTAAATCCAGGAGCCTAAATATTTCTTAAGTGATGCAAGGAGTTATCGTAAAGTATGAGCACTTTTCGAGGTTACGTTACTTTAATGCATAAGGCACAAAACACGTTGCGCCAAAGGAAAAAACAAATTACAGCCAACTCTGCTGAAGAACGGAAATGACGAACGCCACTTTATACGGAACCGTTTTCCCTAACTGCCTCGCCATAGTCATCGCTACTATTATCTTCACGCTAGACAAGAAAATTTACGATCTATTTTTTACGAGACCGGCGTGAGTTAGTGAGCTGTTTATGCACTCGATTGGGGATTAGATGGATGATGGAAGCAGATTTTTCTCTAGGTGTTACTTCGAGCGGAAATTTCTGTCGACGCTTCCATCCACGCCACTCATGATACAAGGAAGGCCTTCGCCTTAATAAGAGCGGATTTCGTCATTGCTTCTCTCATGATCGCATGGTATCGGCGCGATGTAAAATATGCTCAGCCTCATTTCAACACCGATCCTACGCAGAAAGCAAGCGTTTCAATCAAGAAAATTTAAATTATTTATTTACCCACAACGCCAATCCGCATTACAGTGGGGGAGGTATACATAAAAGAAAATATAAGCATTGTCATCTACGGAAACAAGTTAACATCGGATCAAAAAGCAAACCCACAGAAAAAAAGAAAAATCTCATAGAAAATCACAGCAATGATGAAACAAGGAGCAATGATGCCGTCTGTGTTAGGCAACGAATAATCCGGCCTGTAAAGGGCTGCGCCTTAACAACTCAAGGGTCGCTTGTGTCTTTGATGAATAGTTTGTTCCTTTTTGGTAACCTTACCCTTTGAAGTATGTTTCAATGGCACACCATATTGATTTTCCACTACGTCCATGTACTGTATGAATGCATGTTGCTTTAGAGTGCTGGATATAATGTTCGGCTACGGCGTGAAAGGACTCAGGCTCTAGTATTGGAAACATTTAGATTCCTATGTGCTATGCGATATCAGTACTAAATAATGAAACTCAGGCGGTTTATTTTAGGGTAGAACACTATTGGGAGGCCTATGCTGAGCATATTTCCGATGTTAAATCGCGTGCTTCCGGTTCATTAAGACAAATATTTTTGCGCTAATATTTAGAGGTGAGCAATTTATTTCTTGAAGATGACTGTAGTACTTATGCCACCCCACCTTATCTGTGTTTATTATTAGTATTAAATATACTAGCGCATCTAACGAGGACACAGATAAATAAGAAGACACGACGAGCACTGATGATCACGTGAGGTTTAACTGCGTTAGAAAGGTACATAAATGTACTGTGGTGGTGCGTGCGCGTGCCGAATATAACAATACAAGCAAAACTAATCAAGGCGTGGCAAATTGTTCATCAGGAACATTTTCTTTTATTTTTGAACTTTTCTTTCGCAGTGAAACCTTACGTGATATTTAGCGCTCGTCCTTTCTTCTGTCTTCTATGTTTTTGTCATTGTTACATCCGCTTTAATTAACCATGACACACCCTATCTCAGCTTTCTGCCTTAACAGTATTTATTAGTCCACTAATTAAGTGACTTTAAGTGGCGAACTCAATAAAACGCTAATATACTGCCAGGATGGAAGCTTGGGCGAGTTGGTGACGGTTTTCTTGCAACATAGCGCTAAACGGACAGGGACACGCGAGACACACGGTGAGACAATATACTACACTTTCTGGACCACACGATAAGATTATTTATTTTCGTTTTTTGTGCAGTTTACAACGCAAGGCAGCAAACAAAACAATAGCAATTTTTAAGCAACGTAACACAAAAAGCCATCAGCAATTATCCAGCTTCTTGTTCATGCAGAAAAGAGATGATGGAGGGGAAACTGGGGCTTGCAGCTACATTTTTTCTCAGGCTGGCACAACAAGGAGTCCTGTTTACGCGATGAGTGCAGTCATGCTATCGATGCTGCTGCTCCAGACGTTTCTTGCAGCTTATTTGCCAGGTGGACTATGCTGAGCTGTTCATACGAAAGCATACAGAATTCAATACCAGTCGCAACTGAAACGAAATGGGCAGAAAGAGCATCGTGACTCGTCTCAATTTTGTATGAGGAGGAAACCAGGGTAAATGCAAACTGTGTGTGTTCCACTCAGCCTTGGCTTCATCGCGACGTCGGACTTCATTAGCACCGTAATTACATACTTCGGCTTGAGTGCGTCCGGACAAAAAAGGAAACGACGGCTCGCATTTCCCAGTCTAATGAAGGCACCTTGTAATGACGCTTCCAGGGCTCAATGAAGGCAAGCAATCCACGAAACGAATAAACAATGGTATTTTGCTGGTTTCTGGCACTGAATTCACGAATGCTTTTATTTTGTTTCTAATGCTCGTTAGAGACAACTTTAGAGAAGCATGTTGTTACGAAAATACGTCGTTATGGTCGTTGCCGTGATTGGTATTCTAGTTGTTTTTCTCAGTTAAAACTGATGTGTTTCTTTTGCCAAATGTCATACTACAACCACTACAATACGCAGCGGCACACCTTACAATGCTTTCTGGTTGTTTACGCTAGTGGTTTTCTCTCGGATAACTGCCGATCGATTACCCAAAATCTGGCGAGATAATTAGTTACTCATATATGGGCCCACCTTTGCGAATACCAGAGGGAAGTATATAGGTTCCGACAGCTACATGGTGAGGGAGCTCAACAAGACAACCCAAGGCTATGCGAGAAAAAAAAATTAAATGTTTTCATGTTTTAGTCCTGGCTGCATATACTTCTACGATCCTCCTTGCGAGGCACTAAGCATAAAGGAGTGCCTTCCCTTTACCTTGCCCTGTAAGTAAAATGGAACCGAGTAGGAAGCGGTTAAAAAGGTTTTGTGCTAAATAAATGAAAAGTAAGCGAACGAGCGTTACTCTGTAACTATCGTTGTCGCTCGTCATGTTAACTGTGTCCGTAATATTTACCCCGACTCTTGATGGTTCTGTGTTTATCCAGATATGAAGGAGTCTTTCTAAGCTCATAGGCTACGGAAATGTCCGCATGAAATGTTCGGATGAACTGACAGTTAAGAAAAAATCTGTCTTCACCGGTAATCGCGAACACTATCCCTCCGATCCCCATCCGAGCGCGCAAACCACTACTCCACGCCGGGGTCATGATAAAACAGTTCGTAATATTCCTTGTTTAGCGAGTTTGCCGAATCCATAGCAACGTATTGGCCGCCACTCTGCGTGCTTCGGAGGAGGATATGAAAGGGAGCGGGACGCGGTATATTATGGACGCGCAACGACGACAAGGAAGGAGGAAGTGCAGCCGCCCACAGCCGCGCTCAGACTAAAGCCGCACACCTACCGGCAGCTACGAAGTGCTAGCGGCGCAATGAGCGCGCGCCTTCACCGCCAAGTGAAGCTGCTGGATTCGAATCTGGATTCGAATCCGCTTTCCTGCTCTGTGACGTATAGGAGTGTGAGGGAAGGGGGAAAGGCGGGGGGTTGACTCGTCCGAACCGATGCAATTGAATCGAACTAAGCTTCTCGTTCGAGGAGAGCGCAGCTGCTCCGTGACCGAGACTATCTTCATGGCGCGTCGCGTCCCTTGTCTGGGTAGCACCATCGCCTTGAATAAAAAACTCGTCTCAACTTTGGACGAAGAGGGGGTCTTGCCGGAGGCTTGGGATAGCTTACGGTAGATTTATGTGTTTTATGTGATCTTCGAAGGTGGCATATTCGTGTTCCAAGTTCTCTTCTTATCTGACAACGGCAAGGCGAGTAATAAATTGTCTCAAAGTGTGCTTAAAACAGTTTCGTCCAATCAACACTGCAGTAGAACTAGCCTAAAATGCTATCGCCTTAACTTCTTCTTCTCCCTCGGTGCATACCAACGTTTAAACGGGGCTGCATGCTGCAAATACCAACAGGGGGGATTGTCCAGAGTACGTTACTCGCTTTATCGCTCACTTGGTCTGAAGCACCTCCTAGAGGTTTTTTCTTCTAACATTTCAGTAATAAAAATGAGACTACAGGAAATGTCGGTAAAAAGTTTATATTTATGTAAAACTAATACATTTTAACACCGGACGCACTGATTATGAATGTGTGCTGCAAACAATGAATACAATTTGCTCCAAATTATTCTCTCATCTTTACAGTCATATATAACCACATGTATAACTTTGTTGTCGTCAGAATTTCTCTACATATTTTAAATTACAACTTGTCCTAGGGGTTTCACTACCTAACGAGCCAAAAAGGATAAAAAATACTTTACAGCTATTCCATGGTTTTACATTGTATTCGTGATAAACCATGCAATGAAGACCACTCAAAGGGTAGTCAAATAAGTGCAGATGTTTCTTGCAAACGCATGTGCACGGCACACATGGCCTTTTTATTTGAAGAAAGATAGAAGTCGGAAAAACAAACAGATGGGGGAGGGGGGGGGATTTTTTTTTTGTAATACAGCGGTGATATCATAGCGCAGTTATTAAAGGCAGTTTTTCAGATAATTAATTAGTAAGCACAAGAAGAAATAACCAGATGCCGTGGGAGGTTGAACCTCGATGTCCGAATTTCCTATGCAGTGCTCTACAAGTTCACCTACAATGGCGGGTCTTCAATATTCTACTTTTTTCAGGCATTCATATTACATTTGGTTTTGCTTGTAGGGTTTCACGTCTCAAAATGACTCCGTCATTCACAGACGCGCCGTAAGGGAGGACTCCGGGAATTTTGACCCCTTGTGGTGGAAATGGCACTGATGCCCCAAAGCACACTGGCGCCTTGCTTTTCACCTCCATCGAAAAGCGGTTGCGAAGCTGAGATTTGATCCCCCATCCTTGGGTACAGTTGTCGAGCACCCTATCCACTGCGCCACTTTGGCGAAGTCATTCATATTAAATGTACGATGATTTGAGAGTTCACCAGTGCCTTACACTTCCATACCACAGGACATAGCATGCACAGTGCCTGTCGCATACAGCGTGAACAAGGCTGTGCTTGTCCATGCAGTTATTTGCGCTATTATGTAGATAAACCGATCATGAATCATTGTTGAGTGGCGCAAGAGTGCGGATACTTTAAGTACTGCTTCGTTTCGCGGCTACGCAGAGCCATGTTCCCGCTAAGTGTAGTTGTACCAGTCCGATTGTACCACCGTTGCTTTTCTTTCACTTTTTTATTCGTTGTCTGAGGCATGAAGTTTCTATAAAAAGATGTCAATGCGTCTCCTCTGCCAAGCTGTGCTAGGTAGTATGCCTCTGTTTGCTGCTCCAGGCATGGGTACAGAGAAAGTGGCGTGACACTTGCGCCATTGAATGACGGCTCAAGTGGTGGTGCTTAAAGCGCCAGTTTACCTAAAGCTTGAATTTCTTGCCTCGAGTTGCCCAAACTTCGCTTAGCCATAGAGCCGAGGGTAATCGCCGCGTTTTATAAATTGTAAACACAGACATGTCTATTGCTGCTAGAAGCCTACATATCTGCTATTACAACTACGCGTCTAACTGTAACTGTTAAACTAATTATTTGAAATAATTTATCCGACTTGATAATTGACATTATTCGCTTGGTTTCTAAAACTTGCTAACAACAGTGCAATTACGCTGCAAATGCCGTCTTAATATCTCAAAAAGTCTATTTTTAAAAATTATTAGCTAGCTTGGTGCCCCAGATAACTGTAGCCAACCTACTAAAATGACTGACTCGTATATACAGCCTCGTGAAACAAACTAAGCCTGTTTAGAGTCGGATCACCTACTCGGGAGTATTTCTCATTTTCTACAATAAGGAATTACTAAAGGATAACGATTCCTTCCATTTATTTACTCTCGATCCTTACGAGAAAGTTTCAAGGGAATTGCACACGTCCTCAACAACAGCGAACACCAATATTTCTATTCTGGTATCCCTTACGCACCATTATATGCTGGCAAGCCCCATCGAGCTGTCCGCTGGAGAGAAAAGCAGACGTGATTCACTGCGTCGCGTCTTCAGACGCTGAGGTAGGTTAGTTTTCACGCGGAAGAAGGATAAAAAGAAACTGCTTTCAGTAACTGGTAGATTGTTGGTGACGTTAGAGCGAACTGATTTGCAACGCGATGTACGACTACCGGAATACCACCTCATTTCTGAAGCCGAAATGAAAAAGTTGTTTCATTAGTCTCTGATAATGATTTGGTTTCGAAAACGAAAAAAAGAACCCGCAGATGAGGTCGATCTTCAGTTGGGTGTATTCAGCTTGGACGCACTATTATTTTTAAAATCTTCGTATCCCTCCCCGGGACGTCTGCTGTCACAAGGAATTTCTATTAGGGCTTTCAGCTATCTTAAAGCTAACGCTTTTTTAGGCTCATAGTAAGTCAGCTGGGCGTGACCGCCGGACGCGTCGTCAGGAAATGTCTGCCGTATGAAGACAAATGAAAGAAGTAAAAATCAATGATAGTTAATAATAGAGGTTCTAATAGAGTTGACAGAGGTTATAATAAATAATAGTGATTACTAATGACTTGTAATAAATTATATGTCTTACGACGGATATCAACAACTACAATTGATTAGAATGACTGAAAGTGCTTAGAAATGAGCAGTAATGACCTAATGACTACTAATAACTTGTAATGACTAA
The DNA here is from genome assembly GCA_023969395.1 of Amblyomma maculatum. NCBI lineage: Eukaryota > Metazoa > Arthropoda > Arachnida > Ixodida > Ixodidae > Amblyomma > Amblyomma maculatum. The sequence continues at coordinate 8,086 of JAJIZL010020207.1, read as the reverse complement.
TATAATTCACTAACACCTTATTTGAATTCACTAACACCTTATTTTGCAAGGACGGATGTCTTCAAATTTTCGTTTTTCCCCCGAACAATTGCAGATTGGAATGACTCGCTGTTGCCTGTTTCCATTGATTGATGTATTGTTCACTTGTAATATTGTTGTATTTTACCACCCTGCTTGGACCTGAGCAAGGTCTGCAGTATCTAATAAATAAAATATATATATATATATATATATATATATATATATACTGGCACTTGACTCGAAATTACTAAAGACCTTTGCAATGAGTCGTAATGACTAAAATGAGAGGCCAAGAGAAAGAAGGAAAGAGAAAGAGGTAATGAGAAGAGGCAACAGAAAGAGGTGAATCATAAGAGGAGGAAGAAAAGGATTTCGGCGTTCATATCTTAAGAAATATCTTGAGAGACCCTGTAATTTTTTTCTAATGATGACTTTCAGAATGCACCTCCTTTCTTTGGCCACCGCGCTGTCAGTGATGATAGGGTACGGAAGACTTGGATACCAGCAGGCTAATAACTATATAAATATTGAACTTTTTGGCTATCACTGTTAAGGTCCATATTTATGGAGAGGCTGGTCGTCAGCCCACCACTGCGGTGGAGTGGATACGGCGCTCACCTGCTGTTCTCAATGATGCGGGATCGAATTCCGGCCGCGGCGGCAGCTTTCGATGGAAGCGAAAAGCAAGGCACCCAAATGCTTTGCGATGTCAGTGCATGTTAAAGAGAACCTCAGGGAATCGAAATTTCCACAGGCTTCCATATCAAAATTCATTAAACGTCAAAATTCGTAATCCAAACGAAAGACGTTTGGCGCCTGAGGGCAGCACCTGTAAAAAAGGTCTCTCTCTCTCTCTCTCTCTCTCTCTC
>JAJIZL010020204.1:0-11040 GCA_023969395.1 Amblyomma maculatum | reverse complement strand
TATTATTATTATTATTATTATTATTATTATTATTATTATTATTATTAATATTATTATTATTATTATTATTATTATTATTATAAGTGAGAGTTATCACATTACAGTTATTATCATAGTTATTATTATGAGAGTACACAACAGTTGTGCGCTCAAAGCAGCAGTTATATCGCAATGCATTCTTTTCGCTTGTTGCAAACTCTGCTGCATCGACCGGCCTGGCTTCCACATCCACAAATTCGTGTGCATACGCCTTTTTATCGAGGCGTAACTCCTTGCTCTCATTTGATGCGCGCATCTATTTTTGGCGTTACTAAGAGACAGCCAATGTTTTTAATTAACCCGGATATTTCTCTGCAACTCGTCTTGCTACGCAGCCAACGATGGAACACTGAAGCACCATTTCCAGTGGTGCAAGACATCGGCTAGGGCACCACGTAACGCCGCCTGCTGGGCGGCGTTCCTGCTGGTGGCCATCCCAGGCTGCTTTGCGTTGGTGGCAACGGCCGAGGAGGTGTAGCTTGGAAGATGTCGGGCAGCGGTGCTGCTGACGACCCTGTCACCACTTCCGTAAGTCTTTCTTAAAGACGACAGCACGCACACTGCTCCTCGTTAAGGCATTCCGCGCGGAGTTGCCGTCAAAACTCGCCACCGAGAACAATCGAGAGCTGAAGGTCCTATGCAGCTTTAATGTCTGGGTTGAGACGCCTTATTTCGCGAGACACGGGATGGTGGGGAGCATCGTAATCCCACTTCCTCGTGGAGTGTCTGTGACCTGCTGGCAAATTATATCCAAATTGTGGCGCGGGACCACAGCTCTCTTTCATCCTGTTTCGGTCTTGTGGTCTGATTATGCAATCAATACTTATCCTGGTGCGCTGCCGTACGGGTGGTACATCAGTGGACTTGGACAAGAAGCGAATGCAGATTCCGACTATGAAACTAAAATAGGAGAACTAAAAATGGGCTGCAAAGAGGAGAACATGCAGTGGCCATAGCTTAATTACAATTGCTCAGCAATGAAGCATTAACTCGGAAGTTAAAGAAAATACAGCGCTGTCGCCCATGTGTAGGAAAACGATAGAGGAAATGTTAAGCGACTGAGTTCCACGCAGCCGTCATTCTCGTGGCATCATGTGTTTTGTCAATTCCTTTGTCTCTCCTTATCACTACCTAACGCACGTGCCTCCGTAGTATATAGATACCGCACCCGCTTCGCAACACAGGTCTCCTGAATTATGTTCCCACTTTTCAATAATTAAGCAGTTTGCTTTTCTGCGCACCTTGTGACATAGCCTTCTATTTTTTTATGTGACGTCAGATCCCTTTATTGTCCCTCTGGCATTCCAGGGCATAAAAGGCAAAAAAAAAAAAATTACAAAGAAAGCCCTCACCAACCAAACGTTCACGAAGGCAGAAAACAACAATAAAAAGAGATGGTATAAGCACCCGAAAAGTAAATTTGTTGTGCAAGGAAACTGTTCAACAAGAAAAGAAAAACACATGAAATGATTCAGGACAGGGTCCGGAAATGCGGTCGGTCTGCTTTGAGTAGAGTTGGAAGGACTCGGAAAATAAATTTTCGAAAAAAAGAAGACCCTCTATGTTTCTTTCTCCGAAGGTATAAAACAGGAAGAAAAAAAAACTGACATGATGCAAAGGGCTAGTAAATATGGTAGGAAGCAATATTTCACTGAAGATTTCAATGGTGATGGGCGCCCATTTCCAAAAATCTAAAGAGAGAAAAAAGACGCGAAAAAGACCCCTTCACCTAACATTTTTTCAGTTGCCAAACAATTGTGGGTTGACCGGTTACATCATGGTTATCTCTCAGCAGAGGTGGGCATTTGACCTCAAACACCTCGACCTCACCTCAAACTCAAACTCAAATTATTTGGCGACCTCACTCAACATCAACCTCATAAATTGAGGTTGAGGTCCCCCAGGCGACCTCATCTCACTTTTCAGGTAACCACTGGCAACCTCACTGAACCTCACCTCGAACTCAAAATGTGAGGTTGAGGTCGGGCGCTCGACCTGAAAAAAAAAAAACAACATTAATTTAAACCGTAACCTAAAGCAAATATACATTTCTCAGTAATCCTGGGATATATAGGCAAGCCAGAATTTTGTCGTATGAAGGCTGTATTTTACTCTTAATTTTATACAATATCCCGGATAAAAGTAGAAAAACTTCGGAGACTACATGTCCAACTCTGCACTAAAGTGGCAATCCTTTCCCCCTCCTCGCCTACCCTTTTATGGTCGGTTTCATTCTAAGGCCTACATGGGGACCACGTTACTACGCATAGGCCCATAATGCTACAAAGAGTTTACCCCATCCGACCCACGTGAATAAGATTTGTGTTAGAAATAAAACAAGCCAATTCTTGTTATATATATATTGAAAAGACAAATGCTGTTGACCCTAGTGACGATGACAACAATGACCATAGCCTCCTCTATTTTTAGAGGAGGCTATGCAATGACGATATGCTGTTTTTCTTAATTCGAAAACAAAAGATGATTGCCAAGCTTTTTTTTTAATACACTGTACATTGTCTTGCGACAGAATACATTAAATTAGGAAAAAATAGGAATACAACCGTGCTTCGTTAGTATAGACGCTTTGGTTTCCGACCAAATCTTTCCATAAAGCCAGTCATTCATAGTAACGAGTCATGAATAAAAACGGAAAGTACATAATTGATTAAAAATTATAACGGATGGCTGCTTTTTAATTAAATTTGTAATTAAAAACAGCCGAGCTGTCGATGCTACCCCCTTCTCCATGAATCCGTCGACCCGAAATGTCATGTCTGTTCTTAAACCTTGTGAGCCATCCTCTAGAGTAGCTGAAGTCAGTAATGCCTAGACAGAGCGCAGAATAATATTTCTCAGAAAACATCACCCTGTTTTACTGAAAAAAAAAAAAAATCTGTAAATCATCACAGGTAAAACCTATCTAGACGGAGGAGTAGCAACGGTACGCGCCCGTAATGTTACCGAGGCAGCAAGCCTTCTTTTGAAATTTCGTCGCTCATGACAGCACCATTCGCGCGCACATTCCCGAACCACATTTACAAGGATGACTTCATTTCTTCGAACGGTGCTGGGCGCTGTCAGACTGTGGCTGACGCTGCGATGCCGACGTTGAGCCATTTAACGGAATCCTGTAGTATAGATACTACCGTCGACCTGGCGAGGCTGAGGGCTAGTTGAACTTAGGTCCAGTCCCTCACGGCTTGGATTGACTGAGATGGCGTTTGCTGCTTGTATTCACAGATTTCCCACTCCGCGCCTAAGTTCAGCTCCGTTCTTTTGCGTTTAACTCCCGCCATGCCAAAAGTCAGACTAAAGTTGAGGGTTACAGGCTCCTGATTCTTTGCACTTTTTTTTTTGCCTAGTCAACCTCCCTGCCTCTCCGTTCTTCTGATTCTCTCTGTTTTTTTTTTTTTTGCCTTGTACTGTTTCTGTAAGGAAGCGAGGGAGTCAAGTTGGCAGGCTGCTATACAGGGTGCTATTGAAAAGCCCTTCCCTGCGCCGTTTGTGTGTGTTCCTATGAAACAAACACGTATTGCAAGCTGAAGTACTGTTTAGAACGACGGCTAGCCGACTACGAAGAGCTCCGACCTTGTCAAGGCCGCATCATTGACTCAAGGCGAAGCCGACATGCGGACCACCTGGGGTGCAACAGTGACGAAAACCAGGAGCATGAGAAGGAAAGGCGGCCAAGACGGGACGCCCGGTCCTAGTTGCGTGCTCGTCACTTTCTTCTGTCGCTCTACTTCGTGAGTGTGTCTTAACCCTGACCTAAAAGAGTTAACGGCTTCATGGAACTCACTTTGTGTTCTGGGACAGAAAAACTTCAGTTCCCACCCCCACTTTTGGCGCTTGTCTTTATCCTATTATTTCTTTCTTGTGCTTTTACCGGCCTCTCTGTGCGGCGCTGCCGCTGCACCGCCCCCCCCCCCCCCGCCCTCTCCTTCCTAAAACGACACATCCGCTTTGATTCTTTCCAACTCCACAGGACTCGTTCAGGCATCCGACAATATCGGCTGTCGCATGCTTGTCCGGTACGCAACAGGGTCGATGGATTCTGCAGGAGGCTGGAATACCCCCAGTTGATCTTCCTCTCCACCATACCCGGTCATGCACTCCTTTCTAACCTCCGCATTCCACCCATCCTTCGGCAAATACCGCTGGGGCTCCATGACGGTCGTCGACGGGCACAAGCTACCCACCACAACCCTCCTTTCTCTACCCATACGGTGGCGTACACAGGCGCCTCACCCCGCTCAGACACTGGCACCGGCGCATATGTCATCCATTCTTCAGATCTTCCGTACCCCATATGCCAGACGTGTGGACCTTTTAGCAGCCCTCCATGCTCAACCACGCTTGAAATCGCGTCCATCGTGCACGCCACTGAGACATTCATGCAAATGTCCTCCACAAACAGCTACATTATATACACGGACTCACAAAACGCTCTTCGATCCATCCACAGCTGCACCATACCCATTGACTTACGAGACAGTCTCGATGAGGCCCTCTTCGCCTTACGCCCAGCCACTGTCTCTCTAAAGTGGATGCCTGGTCATTCAGGGATTGCCATAAATAAGCTGTGCAATCAGATCGCCCGCAATTTCCATAACGGGGTCCGGTGATCTCTTGGATCAGCCCACCGACAAGTGACGAGGCATACGCTCTAAAACACACCCTGAAAGAGCACTATACGCAGCTAAAGGAAGATTTTGCCCGTCTTCCGGCGCCCCACCCAGCCCTCGCTATCCCCCAAACCAGAGTCCGCCGTAAAATTCAATCAAATGCCCTCATTACCCCGGCGCGCCTCTCCCTTTATCACATGCGATATGACCCCTCGTGCTCTAAATGCCCCTCCATCTACGCGAATCTTGAACACTGTCTTTTCCTCTGTCCTGCCGCCATACAATCCCTACACTATTCCTACTCCCCACCTGTATCCTGGCGTGCCTGGCTGGAATCTTCTTCACCGAAGGACCAACTAGCCTTAGTCCAACAGACAGCCGACCTGTTGGACGCTTAATTTGAGTCCTGAATAAAGTGCTTTACTACTATTAGGTTCCCGGTCGGCGCACCCTTCTTTAACTTGCGTTCGAACTCCTCTGCTTTTTTTTTTTTCAAACAATGTCCATATATTAACGAGACAAAAATACATGGGCTGTGTGCATTCTTCCCCGTCCATTGTTCAGACAGCGAGTTTCCATATTAACGAGGCATAAATACATTGAAAACGTTTCGCCCCCAGAAAAACTGTCCATGATTCCTGTCGTCCATATTACCGGATGTCATAATAGCGGGGCTCAAATTTTCTATAACAGCCACTCATGAAACGCCTGTCGTGAAGACTAAATTCCGAACAAGACAAACATGCGATGTCAGTGCACGTTAAAGAACCCCAGGGGGTCGAAATTTCCTGAGCCCTCAGCTACTGCGTCTCTTACAGCCTGTATCGGTTTGGGACGTTAAACCCCACAACCCAACCCAACCCAAAAGAGGAAAAGACACCAACACACCAAAAAAATCATAAAACTCGGCCAACGCCTAGTAAACCTTCAGAAAATTTCGAAGAGGAATGCTGTTTGTGTTATGAGTTCCCAACCGGCCACTTCTAGGTGTTTGTCCATAATTCTGTGATCCCGTGGCGTATTGCGAGAATTGGCGAAACTGCTTCTTCGAACACCACGCTTACATTAAAAAATACAGGGGTCGGAACTGCTAGGAAAGAGGGTTAAACGTGAACCACTTTGCTTTCGAGAACATCCGCTGACCCGCCAGATTTCGCCGGAGGAAAATGTCCAACTCCCACCTGCCTAAAAAAAAAAAGAAAAAAGAAAAAGTAAACGATATAAATACTTGTACGTCCGAACAGAATACTGGATACCATTTCGCCAACAAGTCTGAGACGAGCTTCTTTGTGGTATTCACTTGTTTTCCTTTAAAGACTGAACTACTAAATTGCACGGTGGTGTCTCCGAAGCTGCTTCGCCGCATACACCGTTAGTGCATCGAGAGAAATTGTTTTCCCGTTAGTGTCGTATAGTTACAGCACATAAACGTAAAATAAAGACAAGAACTGAAAGGAGGCGAGCAAGCAGCTCGGAGGGACCGCGCTCTTTGCTTTGCAGGCGCTCCTCCCTTCGCCGTCCGTCTCTAGGCACCTGGTTTTACACATGCGGTGAATGCCGAACTGTCACCAATACACACCAAAGGCAGTGGCGTATGTGTGTCAGCTCCGCTTTCAGAGACTACAACGCGCTTTCCAATACTTGCAAAAAAAAGAGGGAAAACTAAATGGACCGCGCCGGTATAACTGGAAAGGAGGGTTGTGTTATGGGCCTCTCAAAAGATGCCAAAGAAAGCCAATTGTGAGGGAGAAGCCTGTTCTCTGTTCGGCAGTGCACGAACCTAGATGACATACAAGCAAAAAATATATAAAGAAATACCATGTTGACGAAAGTAATAACAAATTTCGCACATTAAAAACAGAAGAGAACTGCGCTTGAGACATCGACTTAGTACTGCATTTCTCAGTGCTAGCATGTAATTGGTTTCACTCACGTATATCTAAACTGGTTTTTAAAGAAAAAACGAATGTCTGAAAACATTATTCCGACATCTGACCACAAAAATTTTCATTCGATTGATTTGTCCGTCTCGAGCAGACGGCAGCACAAAATAGATACGTTCAGTTTGCCACCTTTAATTCGTCCGTCAATGCACCAAACTGTCGAGCGGGAAACCATCTCAATACTTTGTAGCTCATAAAAACGTTTAGAAAACGTTTTTCTCTTTTTTTTTTCTGTGCTTAAATAAGAGATTTCAAGGGAGACCTGATATTACGAAGTTAAGAATTCCTTACTCTCCTCCTTCCTCCTGCATTGCTTCTTTTCACTAGAATTTGAGAGAGAAACAAAGGGCCTGAGCGGTGCAAAAACAGTTGTTTTTTTTTCATTGGAGCTTTACTGCCTACAAGCACCATATAATTTTTTTGTCTCTTCTATCTAGGGAAATGGTTGACATGCGCCGGCTTCTTTGCTGCGTCGTATAAGCTGTATATACCGTCCGTTTCATCCTCTTGCATGTTTTACCGCTACATTGGTTATATAAGGAACGCTAGCACCTTCATCCCTTTGCAGTAGTTCGGGGCCACCTGTGAATCTGTTAGAAGGAACAAGCAGCCCGAGACCAAAGAAAGGTTATTCTGGAGATTATAAAAATATAAATTTACAGAACCGGAATATATACCCATGGCGTACAATTCGAAAGGGAGGACCTCGGTAAAATGCTCAGACGGTATCTAGCCGCTTTTCCTTGTTTTGGTCATGTTTTCCTTTGTTTTTTAATCTGTCAGTATCACATTCTCTGACAATTTCGCTGCACCATTTTCCGTTAAGTTTCCGTGTAATGTATTGCGGGATCCTTCATTGAATGTAAGGCAGCAGCCGTGACGTTAGCGCCTGGAAGCGGGCATGCACACGACAAAAAGGTCTGCTCCGTGCCGTCTTCGCAAAGACAATTTGCTTCGCTTTTTAGTTTGCTTGTTTGCGGCATTCGACAAAAGCACCGGGGGTCACCTTAAGTTATGTGCTTTGCGCGCTCCTGGGAGTTTGTGCCGGCTGCAAGCATTGGCACAAACAAGTCAGAGGAAACAGGGGTGGAGGGCGGGGGGCACGAGGAGTTCGTGAAGTAAAAAAAAAAATCCTTGCAAAAAGACCAGAGGGAAGCGTCCTCGGGCAGCGGACATTACGGTGGAATACCGAAAGCTGGGCAGGGGCTGCGGCATCCGGTCGTCCGAACGGGGACTAACCGAAGACCAAGCGGGCACACCGCGGCTGTACGCTCGAACTTCGCGTCAAAAGGGGCGCTCTTCGAAGTAAGCCGCGGCAACAGCGAGAAGCCTGGACCTCACAATTTCGACCTCACACAATGACGACCTCACTCAACCTCAAACTCACGCGTGAGGTGGAAATCCAATATCATGACCTCACTCAAAAAATTTCGAGCTGTCGGGAATCTCACCTCAACCTCACCTCACTCCGTGAGGTTGAGGTCGACCTCATGAAGTTGAAATCTCATGAGGTTGCCCACCTCTGTCTCTCAGCTGGAAAAGGAGGTTTAAACGATACGCAATCTTGTTCTACATTATGTATACACGGCAGCTACGTGGGGGAAAAGATATTAAACGGGTTAATTTTCAATCAGCTGCTGCTTCCTCACTGACGAGTGTCTGTGCCTAAAGATTTGCTTCCTCAAAACGAAAAGAGTTGGTACTTCCTTTCGCACGTATAGCATTTATCCTCATGTTCCGTAAACCAAATCCAGAGAAAGGGACGGTCCCTCATTCCTCCAAATAAGCCGGTCCTGTTCCAGCTGGCGTAAACGTCCTAATCCACCGGTTATGTTGTCTTCGCATTACATAGTTTGCCCATGCCCATCCCTTCTTGTTGATTTCGACTAGAATGTCAGTAAGTAGCGTTTGATAATTTACTCACTCTGATAATTAACATTAAAACACTGTTTATTTCTTGTTTCTTAAAGTAATACAAGCAAACCTTGATTAGAACAGAATAGCTCGTATTGGAACGTATGCGGATATCATTAGTGTGAGAGTTCTTTCACGTTATTTCATGATTATTTCAAGCGTTCATTCGCCTCCATCAAGATCTTGTCATACCTAGTAGCCGTTAGCGAATGCTATTGAAAACAGTTTGAAGGCGTCCGTCTGAACATTGGCGCTTAGCAATAAGGCTGTCCCACGGGCGTATTTCAAAACAGAAAGCTAGGCTCGTTGATATGCGAATTTCAAAGACATTATATTAGCGCGAACCACGGGAACGAGGACACCACAAACGGTAGATATCAGCTATAATCTCATTGACAGAAAACACGCATTTTGTACCAGGCATGGGTACTTTGCCTACAAACATACGAGTTTCGCCGACAGGTTTTGCCTAATAAGCTTACCAACCGCGTGACCTTTACTTACAAAATATGTATTTCCCGTCAATAAACTCAGTTGATGTCTAGCTTTCGTGGTGCCGTTCTTCGTCCTTGCGGCTCGCGCTAAACTATGTTTCCACACGCGTAATCGTTTCTATCAGCGTCTCAGTAAGCATATTCGAACCCTCTGTTGCTGCTGACTGTAGACTTATGTTCTCAATTTCCTTAATTATTTTCGGTTTTCGGCACCACGCTCCCCAAATCTCCCAATTTCGCTAGCTTAGCTTCTAGAAAGAGTAACAACAAAGCGTCCTTGAAAGAAAAACCATCTTGTAGAGACTGTAGGGATAATACTCTGGTTGTGGACATTTCAAGCCGTTAAGAGGGCTACTCCGCATGCGCTTTGATTTTTTCCCTGTATGCCCCGCAGGGCTGGCGCAGTGGTTAGGGCGCTCGGGTAGTGTGCCCAAGGATGCGGGATCGAACCTCGGCCGCGGCGGCAGCTTTTCGGTGGAGGCAAATAGATAGGCGCCTGTGCTCTGTACGATGTCAGCACACCTTGAAGAACCCCGGGCGGTCGGAATTTCCGGAGCCCTCCACTATGGCGTCTGTCATAGCCTGAGTCGCTTTGGGGCGTTAAACCCCATAAGCCAAACCAAACCAAGCCTCTTTGTATGGGTGCTCACAAAAAGGCCAATTGCTGACGCGAATCGCAGTCTTTTGAGGAGCTAGAACACCAGGAAGGAAAACACACACTACGTGAAAACGAATTCATAAAAAAAAATATTGTGGCTGGTTGGTTGGCCTCTGATGTTTAGCGTCCCAAAACTACTGATACTATTATGTATGAGAGATGCTGTAGTGAAGGGACTCCGGAAATTTCGACCCCCGAGGGTTCTTTAACATGCACTGACATGGCACAGCACACGGGCGTCTTGCTTTTCGCCTCAATCAATAAGTGCCTTTGCGTTTCAGTGTTGTGGGGCATTTGATATACGGTATCTGTCCACTCTAGTTCTGAGCACTATTCTTAGGTTTCCAAAATTTTCGGGAAAAGGAATTTTCACTAAACATTTCTCGCCAGGAAATGTCGGCTGCGCTCGCAGGTTACCAACTTCCAGAAGTTCTAAAGAAACTGAAAGAGAGGAGGCTCCAAGAGGACAGGGTGGCAGGGAGACAGTAAAGAGAGAAAATAAGCTTGAGGGAAAAGGACAGAGATACATGTGGAAAAAAGAGACCACCCACAAACCACCATGTCACCTCTGACGTCAAGGCAAAATCAGATGCGCTATGAGAGCCGTGACGTCATAGAACCGTTGAGCCAATCCGAATGTATCGTAAAGGGGATTTCTCGAACAGTGGGGGCTCTAACGCTATCACCTTCATAATACTGCCACCGAGACAAAGAGCGCAAAATACAAATCACTAGACTGGCAAAAGAGCTTGCCTTGTCGTAATGCAGCGGAGTGTCGTTTAAAGGCAGCCATAACTTCTAAGGGCCCCTTTGCCCTGAAATTTACTCGAGTCTCCACTTCACAACCATTGTCCGTGAAGATTAGAGCGAGATTTATTTCTTCTCCAGAGGTCCCCCCAAGGAAATGTCAGTGCGCGTGTGTAACAACGGGTTTTAGGGCTGACGTGTGGTATTTATTTTAACTGCTGTGGCAGCCGCTATGTGGCATTAAATGCAAGAAACCTTCACTGTCACTAGTAGTTCATGCATTCTACTTTGAGTGATAGTGGAGAGAGGGACATCCGTTACACGCGAACATAAAGGCACGCTCGTCAGTGTGTGCTGATTTGTGCTCCGACGCAGTCAAAATTGTATTCATCGACAGCACTATTGATGGCAAAACATGGTTCTTGAAAGGATGCTAGACTGAGAGTGTGGTGGCCAAGGCGCCCCTACAAACGAGCTGGCAGTCCTTCCGAAGTAATTTTTTATAACTTCTTCCGAGACCTCAAGAACCGTTAGAAGCTGCTGTGTATATGCTCCAAAGAAGACTACCTCAAAAATGGTGTGGCCCAAATGACTTCAACTTTACTGCTTTTTTTTTT
>JAJIZL010020202.1:747678-777976 GCA_023969395.1 Amblyomma maculatum | reverse complement strand
CCATAGTTTGCATGGAAACATCTGCACTAGAACCTGCATGACGTTGAGTTAATTGGCCTGCTGGTTGAATATGCCACCAAAATGCTGGTAATACAATGCACTTTGTCGGTGCTGGGGTCGAGTCTGGAAATATAAAGTTGGGATGATTTAATTGTGAAATCTTGCTGCTGAATTCACTGCAGGCTAGAATGTAACAGGATTAAAGGGCAGCTGTAGACATAAGGGCAGCCTACATTGTCACGGCATCTTATGCGTCCTAGTGCACATATCTACATACCATGCATGTTTTGCTAGTAAACAATGTAACCACAGATTTGCGAAGCTCCAAGAATGCTACACTGATGCTGTCTGAGTAGCTGCTTGTGTCGCTGAATATTGTGAAAGCCTTCTGATGGAACGAAAACTGCTTGGTGAATACTTATGCGGAGTTAGGTTGGTCAGGAGAGCAGGTGATATGTACACCTTCGCAATTTAACCATACAAGCACAGACTGTATGATACTCATACAAATTGAAAAATATAAGGGAAGGTTCGACAGTCCAAACTTCGCGGTTCGACAGTCCAATCTTCTACTACATGTGCTTTGGGCTGTGTGTGCTAGCCCGCCTGCAATCTGATCGCCCGAGCCAGGAAAATGGTACACACCCATATGAGCACCACTCCCAGTACTCTTTAACATGTACATAGAAGTGCAGGTGCTTGGGATAAACCTTGGCTGCCGCAATGCACCTCAAACAATGGCATGTTAGCCAGAATAGCAGGTTGGGCTTGTTGATTTTCCATCCTGAGGTAACAGCGCAAAATGTGGACGGGAGCACAAGACGAGAAGACGATGAGACATTGTGTCGTCTTATCGTCTTGTGCTGCCATCCACGTTTTGCGCTGTTACTTCATAATGTGACGTGCCTGCCCAATATCTACATAATTGTCACACGAACCACTTTGTGTGTATTTACGACTACTTGCACAACACCGTTGCCACCCACTGATGACGAGCAACTGAACAGCAGTTTTTCACTTACACTCCGCTGCCATTAATTACAAATGCTAACACGCTATGACTTCCCATACCACCCCACCCAACCTCTGTGTGTAATGGCTCAACCTTTGGTGCGTTTGCATGTTCTCGGGATACTGAAGAAATCCATGGTACCAATTAGTAGATTCAAGCAACTTAATCTGACATACATCTGGTGAGAATATTACAACTCTATCCACGTATACACAGATCTGTATCACCACAAGCGTCGCCTACAATTGTGGTGATGCCACTGAGAACATGACATTTTTTTAGGGCATAATTCTCCACAAACCGCTGCTGAGCTTATGGCCCCTTGGTAAGAGGCTTTCCACATCTATGGGAAACCACTTTAGAAGTGGTGTGCATTCACAGTTTCAAAGCCTGCATTACAAATTTTTGGCAGTTTTCAACACCACACCCTTACCAGCCTTTGGCACTACACATCACTGAGTTCCTTAAATCTACTTGTGCTCAAGGCCACAAGGTAGTGCTTTAGTGGATCCATACCCACTTGCCAATCATATGCCATTATGCATGCTTTCTCCATAGACTGCATCTAAATGTGGTTTCACACACAAATATTTACACTTAATTGGACAGGCGGACTGCCCAGAATGTTCCACATGTGACATTACGGAGACTGTGGAGCGTGTACTAGTGGTGTGTCCCAGTATATGCGTGCAAAACAATAACTCGAGTTACTTTGAAGTGTTTTGGCAACAGGCCTCTCTCAGAGGACTTATTGGCCGGTTGTCCAGAGGCAGTGCAGGCTTTCTGCTGCTTGCATGACACAGGACTTGACTCGTGACTGTGGTGCAAGGTACTATTCCTGTATATATTTTAATCAAGTCACGACCCTCTTTGTTCTTCGCTTTCTGTAGCAGGTCAGATATTAAACTTTTAAGCCGTCTTTCCAATCAATAACACTTGCGTGAATGCATTTCTCCTGGATGGTTGATCTGGTAATCACACCATTGTAATGCAAGGACGTGGGGCGTATGAGCTTTTGAGGTGAGCAATTTTTACCCCAGAAATGTCTTTTAAATGATGTGAAGGATTCTGAGCTCTGCTCAACATGATCCTCCTCTTTGGAGTCTTCATCAGGTTCTATGGGACTAGAGTGCTGTGGAAAGAACGTGATCAAAGTGGAACCAAGGGGCCTGTTCTGGGTGGTACGATATGCTGGTAGGGGCACCTGTTGTGCTGGCCTCACGGTATCGTTCAAAATAAAAAAAAATCCAAAATGCGCATATTACTGCTATGAGGGCAGTCTGGCAGGAAACAATCAAATAGAACTGGTGGCTTCTGCGAGTCGAGTAGTTCTCAATAGGCATATCTGTAAAACTACAAATCGCAACTATTTACTGCCTTTATCACGCGACCTACACTTTTTTTGCCAATGCACTGGGCCAGCGGTTTTGCGTCGGTACGACGCATCGTTTCAGGCGAGCTTTCTTCGTTTCCGGTCCATGCCGAGGCTTCGAATGACGCCGAGGTTCATTTAGGACTTCCAGTAGAAAGTAGTACGAACACATGAACCCAATCGGTGTGCCAAAACTTGTGAAAGCGAACGTTACTTCCACTCGGAGAAGCCGTGCTGCAATCTCGCGACGCACACGGTTGGCATAGCGAGCACTCAAACCCGCACAACACGCCTAAACCCAGAACCTAACGGTAACAGGAAAAATAGGCGAAGTCTGAGCACTGTAGACGTTGTAGGAAGTATGCTTCATCTTTTTTTTATTATTTATTTTAGAAAGGTTACGAGAGAGGCGTCGGGAAGGTGGGGGAGCAAAGCTGCGACAACGCGTAGGGTGAAAGGGCCATCCAAGTACATTGTAGCAACCTTTTTTTTTTTTCTGTTTCCGGCTTTCCGTGTAGTGCCATAGTTCAGGTCATCCAGCCGAAATAAAGGAAGCGAAGCTCGACACGCTATTCTCAGTGATGCAGCGCGGAGGCGAGCAATTAATTTACGAGTACGCGCCGCGGCGCCCGCTCCTGAAACACTCCACCCACCACTCGGATTGAACACACTTGTCGATTTCTTTGACCTGAAACCGTATTTACATCGTATCTTTAATGACACCAAGAATAAAAAAAAATTACAGCAGCGGCCGCACAACCACGTTGTACCGGTGATATGAGACTGCTGAAGACGTTTTGCTCCATCACGAATGTTCTCAAAAAAAAAAAAGAAAAAGAAGACAACAACAACAAATAAGATTGGAACCATTGTCATTTGGAGTACCCGGCGGAGCGAGGTATAGTCGTCGTTACCGAAAACCTGAACTTGAGCGTCACCTCTCGCTCTGTTCCAGAGCGCATCGAGAAGCAGACACCACCCGTCCTCCTCCGCCGCCGCCGCCGACCGCACGTCACGTGACAGTAACGAGGTAGTGCCCGGCGTTTTCGTGAGCGAATAACTGATATACTATATTTTTATTTGCTAAATTTAGCAGGAACCTATTATTTTATGGAAAATAATGAATATATCTGCGTTTCCAAATGGCTAAACATGACGTAAGCGAGTACTTCTAATTCCGGCCTACAGGGTCGCATAGTCGCTTCAGGAACGCAAAAATGCTTTGATTTCAGAATGGTATTATTTAATGCAGAAGCGATATTTCGACGAGATATTTTGGAATCGGCATGTCTAATGTTTACTGAAGCAAGGAAAATTGCAACTGGGCAGCTACATTTTCGTTTCACGACCCCTTTAAGGGAAGTTTGATGCACAGCCACTGAAACCATACGCGCAGGACGCAGGAAAAACGTTCATACTACCACGAGGAAATACAAGCGGCGTTTCGACTGTGTGGTGTAGAACGGGAGAAACAGAATGGCTACACAATATGAAACAGCACTGAACAACTTAAGGGAAGGTTGTAGCACAGCCCCTGAAACCATACGTGCAGGACACAGGATAAACGTTCATACGACCGTGAGGAAAGACAAGCGGCGTTTAGACTGTGGGGTGAAAAAGGAGAGAAATGGAATGGCTACACAGTATGAAGAAGGACGGTGAGGAAGAAAAACGTAGGTAAAAAATGGGAAAAATGTTATTTGGTGTGTATACCTCAGCCTGGAACCAGGTATTCTGTCGCCTGAACGGGAAAATAAAAGCTGCTGCCGCAGGAAAAACAACGATGCGGGTAGATGATGAATCAGCATCTAAAGCAGGTTTGATGCTGACACAGCTATCTTGAAAGGAGACCGGCATTCCAATGGGTCCTGATAAACCAACAGACCAGACGGGAAAATCACATAATAACCATTCTATCTTGATTCAGAAACACCAAATAAACATGTACCAGCCACGAGCCTTATCAGCACACGAAGAGAACGCATTAAAAATTAACCGCTTCTTGCTTCACATTGAACTCGGTCATGAACACGTCGAAGTCATCTACTATGCAGAAATCCACCATGACACTGAGGCACATCTTGGCAGAGGTGGATTTTCGAGACTTCCGGCTTATGGCAAGCAGGATCAAGCACAGAATGAGGAACTTATTTAACTGGACGCAACCATGTCTGTGCGCACTCGTATGCGCACTACTGTTCTAAAGCTGTGGGCATCCATCTCGACCGCAGATCACTCATACACCCTCTTGTCTATTTGGTCCCCTGCTTTCTTCGTCTACCCATCTCTTTTCCTCCGTCCCGTTCTCTTGTTCCTCTCCTAACGGGCCACGGCTGCTTTCCTTCGTACTTCCATCGCTTTGCACTTGTCTCTTCGCTTTCCTGTCCATGCGGTGAAGCTAAGGGTTACGTGATTCCTTACCTACGGGCCTGTCCACTCACTGCGGATATAGCAAAGATGCTGCCTGGGTATCTGAACTTTGTTTTCCCTCAAGCATTCCCTTCTTTGTTATCCTCCGCTCGTTCTCACGTGCGACTTATACGCATTGCTGTTCGTGTCTCTTCCTTGCTTCCACTTCTCAATCGCGTTCATTCCCGCCCGGATGGTTCGTAGCCCTACCGGTCAATACAGTCTTTAACATGTCTTGTGTGGTCGGGGGCGCCATATAACCGATTTTGTTGAACTGCGGCCCTGTCCCTGCCATGTGGACATGAGGCCTTCCTTTTTGATTGCCCTGAGTGCCCTCGTTTATTTTGATCTGTATTAATACATTCCGTAATGACTGTTAGCTGAACTCTTTTCGTTTTTTTTATCCCAAGTTGCGCATCAGTTTTCTTGTTCCTATCTGTTTCTCCTTGTTTTCTTTTCTCTCTCCCATGCTTTGTTTGCTCTTGGGATCTGCATTCTTTACCCCCCCCCCTACTGAACTGCCCCCTCTCCCTTCACTCCTCCTTATTTTCTTCCCCTCGTCTTCTTTTTTGACTTCTCTTCCTTTCCACAGTTCCCCGCCTCTTCCTTTATTGTGGACAGTTGCGGGCACATCGCAAGGATCATGGCACGCTGAATCCAGCCTTGTGGTTTATTTTGTTTCGTCTCTATAATGAGCCATTTTGTATCGGGGCATTACTGCTCTAAAAACCACTTTTGCTGCCCGACATTTTTGCAATAGCTTTCTTTTTCGTTTGATTGAATTTTTAAAATTTTCTCTCGGGAGTTTCCCATTTTCGTTTATTTTCAATTGGTATTTGTCTGCGATAGCCCCTGGTTCGGTGCGGGCGTTCTGTCACATTTATTTTGTTTTTATTTTGTCGTTTTGAGAGAGTTTACAATAAAGGATGGATTGACGCTGGCGAAAATGGCTTCGATTCAAGGCCACTGGCATCTGCACGGACGTCTGTAGGAGCTAACACATCAAAGTGCGGTGGTAAGCTTTCTTATATGCTGGGCAAAAGCTTGACCTTGAGAGAACCCTCACAAAAACGTACATCTTTTTTAAGATGTGTGAGTGGCTAGTAATGTCTGCAAAATCTTAAATGGGCCTACGAAAGTAGGAACAAAGACCCAAATATCTTAGGACGTCATAGCTCGAATAGGGCACTGGGAGGTTCTTCACAGCTCGGAACTTCTCTGGATCGGAGCCAACCCCCGTAGCATTGACGACATAGCCAGTATTTTGAGCTAATGACGGACAAAACAGCATTTTGAAGAGTTGAGCTGTAGCCCAGCATAGCGGAAGAACTTAAGAGAAGTCTGCCTTGTGGGATGAAAACGTGAGTGTAAACAGAATGACATTGTCCAAATAGCACAGGCAAGTGGACCATTTAAATCCTTGCAGCAAGGACTCCATCATGCGTTCGAATGTGGTTGAGATGTAACACAAGCCGAAGGGCATAACCTTACATTGATGCAGCCCTTTCAGAGTGACAAACATAGCCTTCTCATGGTCCGGGTCATCCCCTACAAATTGTCAATAGCCAGATCACAAGTCAATGAAAGAAAATAATTGGGGTCCGTAGAGGCAATCTAGGGCATCGTAGATTAGAGGAAGTGGAGCGACATCTTTTTAGTGATCTTAATCAGGTGACGGTAGTCCATACAGCATTGCCAAGAGCTATCTTCTTGACCACGACGACGAGCGAAGCCAGGGACCATGAGTGGACTCAATAATGTTCTACTGCAGCATTTTTGCTACCTCCGCCTGGATTACCTGCCGTTCTGCATTGGAGACCCGGTATAGTCGGCGACGGGTAGGAGAAGCGTCGCCGCTGTCGATGCGGTGCGTGACAGTAAGAGCTTGGCCGAGGGCGCTGTTATGAAGGCCGAAGATATCGGAATAGAACTCAAGAAGTGTACCCAGCTGACAAGAATGGGCAGGGAGCAAATTGGAGGCCATCATTGCCACGGTCACGTCAGTCTGAGTAGAATCGTCGGCGGGGTCTGCATAAGCTGGGGCATGGTCGGTATCCAGTGGGGCAACTTGACAGGATCCAAGAGCTGTGAACGCCGCCACGCTTATGCCAAGTGGGCCGAATAGCTGACCTTGAACAGCGGTAGTGACACAGTGTTCCCCTTGACTGTAGTGACGGTATAGGGAAGTGCAACTTTGCTGCGCAGCACGAGATCAGAAATAGGCACAACCATGTAGTAACCATCGAGAAAGAAGTAGGATTCAAGTCAACGAATGAGGTGGCTAGTGAGAGCAGAGAAAATTGATCGGGCTAACACAGTCGGGAGAATAATTCAACGGTTCAGTATTGATGATTCGACATCTAGGTTCAGGTCGCTTTGCGAGCAGTCGATAAGAGCAGACTGTTCTGATAGGACGTCGAGTCCGAGGATGAGGGCATCGGCACAAGGGTTTAAAGCAGTGAACTCCACCTAGAGGTGATGACCAGCAACCATAGCGCGCATGGTGCAGAGTTCGTCGACACCAACCTTTCCGTCATCTGCGACTCGCCCCTGAGACTGAGCCGGCCGGAGGTTTGCGCTCAAGACGGAGATATGCGCTCCAGTGTCTACAAGCGCACGCACGGGAACATCATCAACACAGATGTCTAGTTGGTTCAAGTCAGAGTTATTTAGCAGATTTTTGGGCCTCGTCGTGGATGCAGCGTCACCTACGGGAGCTGCATCATTTAAGTTTTCAAGCCAGATCCCGTATGAGGCAGCAGCCAAGGATCAAGGAGGCTGCAGGGATCAAAAACGAGGGGCTCGTGAAGAAGGGTAGCGGGAAGAGTGACGGGGTTGGGAGCTGGCGAAATCTTCGGCCGAATCTGACTGGTCAGGCTGTGGTTGAGGCGGAAAACGGCGAGGCAGTGCTGGACGACAATTATAGGACAATTCTGTGCGAGGAGGCGAAGGCCAGGTATTGCGGCATTGCCAGGAAATATGGCCTACACAGGAACAGTTGAAGCATATCGGGCAATCATCAGGCGTTCGCCACTCTGCTGGGTTTCGGTAGGGACGATAATACGGGGCCCGGGGACGGAAAATATTGGTGCGTGGTGACCGGACGCTAGGGTAAGCGATGGAACATACAGCAGGCGACAAGTTTGAAAGTCCTTCGTCCACAACATCTTCAATAAGAGAGACATCGGGAAAAGGTGGGGGAGGGGCTGGGGATGATGTTTGAGATGACGCTGGTGCACTGGCCTCCATTTCGCGGCGAACTATTCGGGTAGCGGCAACGGTGATGTTAAGCGGCGAAGCGGAAGGTGTGCTAACTGATAGTTGTTGCGCAACACATGAGGATGTGGCGGCGGTACGGGGAAGTCGTTGTAACTGTTGAAATATGGGCCGGCTCTTTACTTTCTGGAAGAGACGGCACTCCTTGATGAGGGAATCCACAGTATCAGCGCGCTTCCAAAGGAGGAAATGGAAAGCGTCGTCCTTAATCCCTTTTAAGAAGTGGCCAATCATTGCAGATTCCGTCAGTGCAGTGTCGACCTGGTGACATAAGGTTAGCAGGTCTTGAATGTAGGTGACGCAACTTTCAGTGGGGGACTGCGCACGCGACTCAAGGTGTGCTTTGACCGGAGCTTCAAAGCTTCTTGTTGCCCGAAGAGAGTGCGATGCTTTTGTTTGGTTATCTCCAACTCGTTAATTCGTCCTCGTCGGTGTCGTACCAATGCCTCGCTCTGCCAGACAAATACAAACTGACGTGTGCCAGCATTATGGTGGAATCTCACCTGTTATAGATGCTGATACGTTTGTACATCGAGATCAATTTATTGACGTTATCACCTCAGGCACCGAAATAATGTTGGGGTTACGTGGATGAGCCATGCCCATGAATGTAGGGGCAGTGGGGCTTCGCGAGTCACTGGGCTGAATCATGTTGGCAGTGCCGGTGAAGCGACCACTGGGAAGCTCCGTGATGCAATAAGCTAGGCCGCGTAGGATGGAAAAGTCAGCAGCTACACTAAGATGTTACGGGGCAGAATGCGTTCAGGCAACGTAAAACACTGACGCACTCACACAAAGGGAGACACAAGCCCAGGGTGCACTGGACGTCAAACTGCGCCATCCGCTGGCACCATCCGCAGAGAAACTTTGTCTCCCTCATCTACAATTACCCTACCGTAGCAATAAACATTTCACAAGTTATAAGACAAATACTTTTCTGATAGCATGTGCCTTTTAGAGCGTGTCTTTTCTTTTTGCGAGGGACTTAATTCTGAATGGGATGACATTCCAAGTTTTACAGCTGACAAAAGCTATGGTTCTACGTTCCTATACATTGTGGGTTATGGTTAAGTGACGCTACTATAATCAGCGTGTCTAGTGTGACCTGCAGAAAGCTTCAGTAAGAAAGAAATGTGCGCTATATCTACGTTTATAACAGTGTTTACCAAAAGCGCTGTTTCGTGATCGCGAATTATATCAAAGCGCATGATGTTAAGGTCTCTGAATAGGAGTTCTAGCGATGAGTGCCTAGGTGCCGATGTTATTATTCTTAACCCTCTTTTCTGAAGAGTACGGTGCGAGGTACGATATGTAATTGAAGCCCCATTACTTAAGGCCGTATGTGAGGTGACAATGAAATATACTTGAATAGGCCATAGGCAATGTATCGGCGTTGAAATGCTTTCTAGCTTTAATCAAACTCGCGTATCCAAAGGTTTTTGTTTTACAGTGTTTCTATATGAACAACCCAATGGAGAGATTCAGCTAAAGTTATTCCTAAGTATTTAAAATTTTCAAACTTTTCTAGGGGTATTACTGCGAACAGTAATGCAAATGTTTTAGTCACCTGTATTCTGCTAGAGGCGAAAGCTCAATTTTTTTTTGTTCTTAAATAAAAGCTTCTTTATGCTAAACCACTCCATTGTAGTCTCCAGTTTACGATTTGCGATTATTTTGGTTCCTTTAATGGGGTCATGACAACTAACATTTGGGCATAAACTGCTTATTGGATTTGACACCACACACGTGTCATTATAATTCCTTGAAATGTCAGGTGATTAAGTTTAGCACATATTTTAAAAGGAATTTATTTTATTATTTCTAGAGCAGCTTGCTGGTCAGGCAAGAATTGGCCGCTGACGTCATAACGGTATGTCTATTAAAAAAAAATTGGCAGTGGCTTAGCTTGGTTAAGCCTGGTAATTGCGAAAACAATAGTTATGGCTGCGCCTAGGCTCAGCTGGTGGTGTAGCTGGTTGTGGTGCTTGTGGTTATGCGTATGGTTATACAGTGATTCACTCTGGCCACGGCATATGGTTCAACTATTGTTTATTGCGGAGTGCTACCTGGTTATTCTATGTATAACTAGTAGCGAGGCAAGGAGTGCCGTGGCTGCAACGATATACTTGGTTGTGGGTGAGGTTAAGGCAGAATGTACAACTGCCGCTCCGGCACAGGCTGCAACGGCATTCTTTACGCCAGCAGAAATGAAAGCATCCCTGGAGACTGCATTGGTTCCACCTGCCACTAGACCACCTCCTATAGTATCCAACGTTGCAACCCCGGCGGTAGCTGCGGCTGCAGCCCTATAATTCTTCTTAGCTTTAGGAGCATGTGGCAAAACTGCAACTCCGCGGTTGGTAGCTACCGCCTAGCGAGTTGACGGCGTGAGTCGGGGCCCCTGTTTTTGCGCAGCTGTGTTTAGCGGCGCGCCGAAGGTCACGCTAAAGGTCAGTGGTAGCTACCGCCTCGCTACGCGAAGGGCTGAAAAGTGATAGTAGTATTGCTGTCGCAATAAAAGAAGGGCAGGCACCAGGCCACCTCTGAATGCGTTTAATTACCGGCTGTCCCCGGCTACTGATAAACCAACATGGCAATAAGTTTCTACCGCGCGCGCTACGTTCAAAAACCTCTTCGTTTTCCTTCTCCCTCTTATGTTCGCAGATTTTTGCTTTAATCTGCAACAATACCATCCCCGTGTCGTCTGCTATTCGCGGTGTCACCGCACCCTTGCATGCACGCCGTGGACGGTAGTCGCTGAGAGTTTTCTCTTCCGCAAAAATGTTTTATTTGCATATTTGTCTTGAAAAGCTTTCACTTTATTAAGCCACCTTAGTGATCGTCGGAGACCTGGATTTGTTTTGGGCATCTGTCTTGAGATCGTCGAGGAGGCCGAAATATATGTGCTCATGCTGTATTATTTAAACGTGCAATTAGAAGCATATTATTTGTATCTTATAAGAGTAAGCTTCTTTTACGAACAAGATCGAGCTCCCGCATACAAAAAGAGGCGTGTTCAACGTCTACTTCCAGCGTGTGCGCCACGAAAAAGGGTAGGGGTTAGCGTTGGAATGCAAATTACTGAGCTATTACCCGTCTCTCGTTTGGTTTAAAAATTATTTTGAAACCCCAGAAAAGAATGCTTTGACGCGAAAGCACACCTTGCGACGTTTGAGAAACAGAGAAAACATTTAAACGATGTGGTACCTTTCGCGATACTGTTACATGCGTGTGTTTGTCGAACTTAATTATTTTCGGATATCAAAAATTTTCCACAAAACTATGTTCAAACTGGTAGCGGGCAGCGCACGAAAGCATGAGCCGGCGCAGCCAGTTGAGTCGCGTCATCGCGAAACCCAGCGCGATTCGAATGCGCTTCACTGCCCGCACACGACAAGAGCCTCCGAGCCCCCGCCGTCTCCGTCTCGCCTGACACGCAGCCGCGCGCACGCACGGCTGCGACCGACTCCCGATCGAGCCTTCAGTTGCTTTTTTCTGATTTCTGTCAAGCAAATGACTCATGGGTGTCTTAATCTGTGAGCCCTAACCTCCCGCAGGAATGCGCCGATTCGCGGATTAAGACTGCGCCTCCAGCTTGTTTGTTTACACCGCTTTTATATACTAACTAGATGCATGTTGCTCGTGCGCAGGGCATAAAAGGAAAGCTGAGCTGACAATACCGAAAATATCTCTTCTTTTCACACTATTCCCAGCTTTATTTGTTCACAAACTACAATAGTTCTGCAAGAAGCGCCTATAATGCTAGGTCCCCTGCCTGCGCTGGATACCCACAAGTGGCGGCGACAGCTGCCGGCTGCGCTCTGCAGGCAGGGTCTCAGTGACGCTTCCCGCTCAATGTTCACACGCTTTGTGATGTAAGCAGTCGTCAATTTGGGGCCACAATTGCCAGAACTACACTCAATGGCCACATGCAACCGCTAAAGATTGTGAATGTGTGCTCCGTAATCCTCAAAATTGCACACCTGAGCAAGTGGAAATATATGAAGTGCAGTTGCTTGCTTTCCTTTTTCTAATGCGGTTACAAGCTACAGACAAATGCAGCTGTTAGGACGTTAACTCATATCGGCGCCAAGTTCTCGCTCAATCTACGATCTGACCAAAAGAAATCAGACGACCGACCGCTGATCAGTCGCGTCAGCGTCAAGGGGCCGAAAACCTCACACTACGGCAATAGACGACCGCTCGTCGTGTTGGCGTTATGGCCGGTTTAATGCGACAGACAAATGTGTCGATAAGCTAAGCAACCTAACCGCGCAGCCCATTGACTGTGCCTTGACTATACCGAAGAAAACATTATATAGTAACATGTTGATGATCGTCCCATAAAGGTAAGAGAGACGTGTCCTTTGAAATTGCAGCTAGTACTGCAGACGACGTTCCGCCGCCTATTCTCTTGTGACATCGCACAATCGAGCATTTAAAAATGGCCGTCGCGCTCGGTGGCAGGAGTTTCCAGATCCCAATTTCTATCGCGATTTTGTAATATGCGCCGCGCGCTAGGCACTAAAACATTGCGAGTAGAACCAGACTTCCATATTATTCACAGAAAACAATGGCAGTATGTCGAACGGTACTATCGTCGCCCCTTTAAGGACTTGTGCGCTATAATACGAGCAGTATCATCGGCCTATAAAACTGGGTGTGCACTTTGTATGAGGTAGTCATTTATAAATAAAGAAAATAATATTTGACTAAGGGCGGAGCCCTGCGCCGCTCCTATTATAGGTTTTCTTCGTGAAGACTGATAACCATTAATTTTTACATATTGAGTAAGATTTGTTTGATAGGTAGCTTCTGAACAAATTATTGGGTATCGCACGGAAACAAAACGTTCAACTTTTAATGAAAATATATCATGATCAGCTGAGTCACATGCATTTTTATATCTAGAAATACACGTATGGCCATGTTATTAACGCTTAAAGCACAGTTAACGATTTCTGCCACTGGAAGTATTGATGTAGCGGCGGAATAATGCTTACGGAAACCATGTTGTTTAGACTTAAGAATGTTATATTTCGCCATAACATCTGTCACTCTCTTAGCTTTCCCGGTTTAAAGAGCGTCTTTCTGCTGAATTGCTTTATGAAATTGCAAATGGCCTGTAATATACTATGATATTCGTATTATCCCTTTTGTATACTGGTGCTACTATTCGAATTTTCACCCGTTTGGAATAAACCATTTTCAAGAATGATTGAATATCTTTTCTAAAACATTACACAAAACATCAACGTTCTTCTTTAGTATATGGGCCAATATTTCATCAAAACCCATGAATAGCCTCATTGCTTTCATCTGGCGAGTGGCGTCAACTATTTCTTGCGCGGTAATTTCAATACAAACGTCTCATCTGCCGCATTTCACAGAACCGTGTCGCATGATATGCTTGTGTACGAAAAATGACCATTTTAATAAAAAAAGTGGGTAAATGTTTCTGCCAGATGTACCTGATTATTGTTAACCTGCGTTAAAAGAGGGGATTGGGATGATGCTTTTATGCTCGAGTTGATGATACGCCATATCTTTTGAGAATTACCTTATCCTTTAGAGGCTAGTATGTTGTAGTACTGCTTTTTGCGCTTACGCATCTGTGAGAGGGATAGGTTTCGGGTAATCCTGCATTGCTCTCTATAGTAGGTGCTATTTCTATTTTGCTTCATCTTATGTCACTGTTTATTTTTAATAACTTGCAGTATTGAATCAGTCAACCAGGGACAGATCGGGATGGTGAAGTATCTTTACCTCCAAGTCTTGCAGTTAATGCTAACACAATTTGATTTTAGCAGCGAGGAAAACTTTTCATATTCTACATTAAAATCGTCGTCATTAATTTCTGAAAAGTTCTTTTCGCGAAGCAATGCACTTGTTTTTACATGATCGCATTTGAGCTGCTTTCTGATGTTTGTGTTAGCGAAGCTCTTAGCACCGATATCTAAAGATATGATCATGGGAAAATCGTAAGCTATGGACACTGTTATTACAACAGTCTTCACTAGATTCTCTTCGAATTTGGAGAGAAATTGGTCGCTCAAGGAAAACATGGGAGTTATTCTTGTCGGATGATCAATACGCTTTTGGACGCCTTAGGACGACGTAAGGTTTTGGTACTCACTACTCGATTTATCGCCTATGTTATTATTGAAATTTCCACCTATTATTACCCTTCTTTCTGTCTTCAAAAAAATTTCTAAAATTGCTTCTAATTTTTGAATAAACGAATGTAGCCATGAGTTCGGTGGTCTTTATAATATCCATATTACGACGCCACCTTCTAATAGTTCAACTTCTCATATTCTCCTTCCTATGTTACTGTATGTCGTTCAAAACTTTTGTATTCTAATAAAGATATGTAAAGCACCACACTTACGCCTCTTCTGCCATCTCTACTTGAAAGTGATACATATGTATATTACGGTATGTTCATATGTCAGTGCACGTTAAAGAACCCCAGGTGGTCGAAATTTCCGGAGTCCTCCACTACGGCGTCTCTCATAGCCTGAGTTGCTTTGGGACGTTAAACCCCACAAACCAACCAACCAACCAACCAATTCATTTTCTTTCAGCTAGGTTTATGAGAGTACCATATTTTCGTATTGAACATGACTTCGAATTATCATTGCTAAAGTTGCATAAAGATTTTTGTTGAAACTCCGAATTTCAACGTTAAGCAAAGATAAATTGCTCGATTTAGGAGCGGTTGGTTTGTTGCAGAGGTTGGAACAACCTCAGATGCTTTGCGCATGATTTCACGCAGTTAAGCATTTTTAGGTGGTCGACACATTCAAATGATGAATAAATTCCTGCGTCTCTGACTCATCATCTCGTTTAACGAAGTTTCATGATGGAACACTAGATCAAAAAAAGTGAATATGGAAAAACGTAAAATTTAAAAGCCCTAGTAACGCCAATGAGTGTCCAGTGGTTCTTACAGACGGGCAAAACACGACGGCGCGCTTGGTACGTTTAGCTCATTATGGTTTGTGTGTCATTTGTGATGTAAACGACACCGTGTCGTCACGTTGATAAATATGGTCGTTGACAAGTGTCATAATTAAGAATCTACGTACCTAATTCCGAATCGCTCACAGCAGTCTTCATTTTGCACTCTCTATGTAGTTAAACTAACTCTAAACTACGGCTCTACATAGTCCTTTACATACAGACCATTTATTTCAGTACACTGAGCCCCAGAACTCGTCTTTAAATACTGATGATTTATATTTTTGTGACTGAGTGATGTACGTCTATATAATACCACTTTGACACCGATACGTACCCAAAATATTCGCGAGGTATTTCTCTAAAAAATGTGGTTCAATGACTATTTATGTTCCAATATATACAAAACTTCCTGACTGTCATATGCATCTTGTGCCAGCCCCGAACGCACGATATCTGGGTTTACACTCGACTTAGAACTCATTTAGGTTAATAAATTACCTTTATTAAAAATAACATTATCAGAGGAGCCTTCCTCTACTAATTATGCGTTGGAGTGTCCCGAATGTTTAGCATTTCAAGTTGTTCCAACTTACCAGGACGACGGATAACAACGGCGCCGGTTTTGAAATGGTCCTCAAATTTAGGTGAGCCACACCAATGCCGGGGTAGTGGGTGGATTCAATGAGATAGTTCATATTGTTACGTGCTTTGTACGCACGGGGGTTTATTTACAGGGATCTGTACAAAGAGGACTGCGGCGAAGCGTACAAACGTTTCTCTGCCCTTGCTCTTTCTTCTTCTTCACCGATCTACCCGACCGCTCTTTTTCATCTTCCGTCGACGTTCTGCGATGGCGCGTGACATTTCCCTCCTCGCAGACGAATCCCGTCGGGCGAGTTACAGAGATCCTCTGGAATGAAATCGCTTGAGGCGGGCTACATGCACCACCTGTGACTGCCGTGACCGTCGACCATTCGCCGTTATGCGTGCTATGACGTAATTCAGGTCATTGATGCGTTCTAACACAACAAACGGTCCGGTGTAGTGTGACAGCAGTTTTTGACAAAGACCACGCTTACGGAGAGGTGTCCACAACCACACATAGTCACCGGGAGCATAGGAAACTTGTTGGCGTCGGGCGTCGTAGCGGTTCTTAGAACGTTCTTGCGAAGCTAAAATTCGAACTCTGTCCAGCTGGCGGGCTTTTCCAGCTCTGCAGAGTGTGGTAGCAAGAGAAGGTTCGTCATGAATAAAAAATGGCAGTATGGTGTCGAGGGCACAGCGAGGCGTGCGAGCATAGAGAAGGTAGAAGGGACTGTAGCCTGTTGTCTCATGTTGCGCTGTGTTATATGCATGCGTAATGAACGGTAGAACGCCATCCCAGTCCTTATGGTCTGCAGCGACGTACATGGCCAACATGGTGGTAAGCGTCCTATTAGTTCGTTCTACCACACCGTTCGTTTGGGGATGATATGGCGTGGAGTGGCGAAAACTGCAGGCGCTGAGGCGAAGAAGTTCTTCGACAATGTCCGCTGTGAATTGGCGTCCACGGTCACTAATGATGACTGCAGGAGGGCCGTGCCGAAGAATGACGAGTCGAAGTAAGAAATTTGATACTTCAGACGCAGTAGCGGATGGTATCGCGGCTGTCTCACAGTAGCGGGTTAAATAATCAACACACACTAGAATCCATCGGTTTCCTCTAGAGAACCGTGGAAAAGGTCCAAGAAGGTCAATACCAACTTGCTCAAATGGGGCTGTTGGAGGTGTGACTGGCTGCAGTTTTCCATGTGGGCTTGAAGTCGACAGCTTAAAGCGCTGACATTGCACACAGCTGGCTACATATTGCTTGATCGTTGAACGCATCTTCGGCCAGTAAAATCGCTGCTGTGTGCGGTGGAGTGTTCGGGCCACTCCCAGGTGACCAGACGTGGCATCATCATGCGTCATTTCTAGAACTGTGATACGTAGGCTTTCCGGAACGACAAGAAGCATACGTGCTCCCCCAGAGGCGAAATTTTTCTTGTAAAGCACTCCTTCGCGAATGCTAAATGTGTTCTTCATAGGATCGTTGGCGGAATCAAACAGTGAAGTTAATGTTTTGTCTGCGTTGCTCGGTTCGGAAAACTTGGAGATCGGGGAAGGTTTGTGAAATTGGAGCCAAATATTCAACGAAATTGTCTGAGTCATTATCAGTCGTTTGAAGCGGCAAACGCGAAAGAAAGTCAGCATCTGAGTGTTTATGGCCGCTTTTATGCACCACAGTAAAATTAAACTCTTGTAGGCGTAAAGCCCTTCGAGCGAGCCGCCCACAGGGGTCACGAAGACTCACGAGCCAGCAAAGGGAATGGTGGTCGGTCACAATCGTGAAAGCATTCCTGTACAGATAGGAACGAAAGCTCCGTACAGCGAAAACAACGGCTTGACATTCTTGCTCCGTAACCGTGTAATTTTTTTCACATTTACTCAACGACCGGCTGGCATACGCTATCACGTGCTGATCGCGTCCATGGAGTTGTATAAGTACAGCGCCGATACCGATACCACTTGCGTCAGTATGTACTTCAATTGGAGCTGATGGGCAGAAGTGGCGGAGGATTGGGCCCGAGGTCAAAAGAAACTTCAGATGACGGAAAGCTGAGTCACATTCGCTGGTCCAATTGAATGGTGTATCTTTATGCAGTAGACTCGTAAGTGGGTAAGCGATGTCTGCAAACCTTGGTATAAAGCGTCGAAAGTACGAGCATAATCCCAAAAAGCTCTGCAGCTCTTTTACTGATTTGGGCACGGTAAAACTTTTGACGGCTTCAATTTTCTTCGGATCTGGTCGAACACCTTCTTTGTCAACTAAGTGACCGAGGACAATTGTTTCACAATCGCCAAAATGACATTTCTTTGCGTTTAGTACAAGACCAGCTCGTTCCATGCAGTTAAGTACGATATCCAGACGGCCGTTGTGCTCACTAAATGTTTTGCCAAAATTTACTACGTCGTCCAAATAACATAAACAAATTTGCCACTTTAGTCCACGTAGAATTGTATCCATGAACCGCTCGAATGTGACAGGTGCATTACATAATCCAAAAGGAATAACGTTAAATTCGTAAAGTCCGCCTGGTGTTACGAATGCCGTTTTTTCTTTATCTGCAATGTGCATGGCGATTTGCCAGTAACCGGATCTCAAGTCAATAGAAGAAAAGTATGAAGCTGAGTGCAGACAGTCAATTGCCTCATCTATACGTGGAAGTGGGTCGACATCTTTCTTCGTGACCGAATTTAAACGGCGGTAGTCAACACAAAACCTCCATGTGCCATCTTTCTTTTTAACAAGGATAACTGGAGCTGCCCAAGGACTACAGGACTCTGGAATAATGCCGCGCTTTAGCATGTCTTGAACTTGCTCATCTATTACCTTACGTTCAGTTGCTGAGACTCGATAGAGCTTCTGACGTATTGGAGGGGCGGACCCAGTGTTGATCGTGTGATGAATACGACTGGTAGGCAGTGGCATTGAGTCATCCTTGGCAAAGTCGAACACTGTCACGTGTTTCAGTAGTAGTTCTACTAAATTACGGCGCTCAGTTCTAGAAAGAGACTTACTAATCATAGCCGTAACTTGGGTCTCCATGCCTGGTCGCACCTGCTGCTCAGTGACAGAGCTGTTTAACGCCGCGACGGAACCGGATATACCTTCCTCGAAACGGGCGAGTTTTAGGCCCCGAGGCAACACAGTTGGCTCTTCGGAGGGGTTCACTGTCCATAGCTCAGTGCGGCCTTTAGTCACGGGAATGACGCAACGAGGCACAAGGATACTCTTCTTAGAGCAGGTGAATCTCGTAGGTTCTACTATAGCCTCAAAAGATTCGCACTAGTTCCGAATAGAGAAAACCCGCACGAATGCTGCAGATAACGCTGGCACAATTGTGTCTTCTTCCACAGCAAATGCTCCAAATTCAGGTGTCGAGTCATCCACAAAAACCGAAAGTAGTGAAGGATTCAAAACAATCTCTCCCGTACCACAGTCTAAAGTTGCACCACACTCTTGCAGAAAATCAATCCCAAGAATCACATCATGCGTAGACCGAGGCAGTACTGCAAATTCTACTCTAAACTTGAGGCCGCCAATAACAACATCCGAAGCACACACACCAAGAGGAACTAAAGGTTCACCACCGACACCACGGAATAACACTTCACGGTCACCACTGAACATTACTTTTCTACCTAAACGGTTTTTAAAACTCAGACTCATAACAGATACTGTAGCACCAGTGTCCACAAGAGCCATTGTTTTGACACCATCAACAAACATTTCCAATTTGTTCTTTAACATAAACACGGGCAGAAGTATGGACGTCATCGACTCGCCGGCGGCCTCACCTCCATCGACCGCGCCCCCTAGTTTCCCGGAGGCGGAGGGGTAGAACGACGTCGAGGGGAAGGTGACCTGCGCGGGCGCTGGGGTGGCGGCGTCACACTACGATCAGATGCAGGAAATGAATTCCGCAAATATGTCGAATGGCGTGAGTCCCCAGTAGGCATAGTCGGGGATCGCTGTTGTTCGGTGTGCAGCCGTCCGTGAATGTTCGCGTGGGGTCGGTAATCTTGGACAGTTGGAAAACGACGGCGGCAGTATCTAGCGATATGCCCCGCAACGCCACACCTGTAGCAAACAGGTTGAGGGCGCCAGCGATCAGCATAAGAGTCCTCACTAACAAAGTCGCGACGTTGGTTGTAGCGAGGCTCTCGCTGCTGACGAACCACATTTTCAGAGTAGGCGGGCCTCTTTTCCATCGGCTGGTGCTCATAACGTTGAGTACAGCTGCGCTGATCGTCCATATGCGAAGCGCCGCTAGGTTGAGCCCACGGAGTGGACAGGGCGGCAACATTTGCCTGCGGTGCACAACTCTGCCGCACATATTCTTCACTATAGATGGCGTGCCTAGGTCTTGGCAATTCCTCGCGTACAATCTCTCGTATCATATCAGCCATGGAAACTGAAGGACAGGCTTCAACACTGGCTACAGAGGTGACATTTTTTAATAATAATAATAATTGGTTCACAGGAAGGGAAAGGCGCAGTATCTGTCACACTTGCTATGTGGACACCTGAACCGCGCCGTAAGGGAAGGGATGAAGGTGGGAGTGAAAGTGGATAGAGAGAAAGGGGAGCCGTAGTGGAGGGCTACGGAGTAATTTCGACCACCTGGGGATCTTTAACGTGCGCTGACATCGCACAGCACACGGACGCCACTTCGTTTCGCCTCCATCGAAACGCAGCCGCCGAGGTCGGGTTCGAACCCGGGAACTCCGGACAGTAGTCGGGCGTCTTACCACTGTACCACCCCGGCGGGGCGAGGTGACATTGGCCAGTCTTCCGAATTTAGGTGTAATTCGTCGCAGCTTGAGAGCCTCAAATGTTCTACAATGCTTTATAACATCAGCGGTGGTGCTCAGGTTGTCTTTGCTAATAAGAAAATTATAAACGTCTTCCGCTATTCCTTTCAGGAGGTGACCGACTTTGTCTTCTTCAAGCATAGTGGGGTTCACGAGTCTGCATAGCTTTAAGATGGCTTCGATATATGCAGTACAAGTTTCTCCGGGTACTTGCGCCCGGTGAAACAAAGTTTGTTCAGCGCGCTTCTTCTTTGCAGGTTCATCTCCAAAATTTTTCTTGATTTCGCTTGTAAAGATAGCCCATGTACTTAATGAATCCTCGTGATTATCGAATCAGTCAAAGGCAGTGGCGGCAAGGAAGAACACCACATTAGCCAGCTTAGTAGCGGCGGTCCAGTAATTGTATTTACTCACTCTTTCGTAGTGCTTCAGCCACTCATCAACGTCCTCCTCAGGTTTTCCGGAAAAAGTACGCGGCTCTCGACAATGGGGCCAGTTGAATTCGCCGTGGATGGTCCTGGCTGCTCGGTACTGCCGTCTTCAGCCATGTCTGACGGCATTGGTGATAGGCCAGCAAGTCTACGGCTTCTTCGGTAGATGAAACGCTCCGTGGTCGCTACCCCGCACCTCCACCAAGATGTTACGTGCTTTGTACGCACGGGGGTTTATTTACAGGGATCTGTACAAAGAGGACTGCGGCGAAGCGTACAAACGTTCCTCTGCCCTTGCTCTTTCTTCTTCTTCACCGATCTACCCGACCGCTCTTTTTCATCTTCCGTCGACGTTCTACGAAGGCGCGTGACAATAAGGCTTTCAAGACAAAATAGGAATTCGTGAGCGAGCTTCATGCTTTATAGGAAAACCCACGCCTTCATTATAAGAGCATTATAATAAGGGAGTAATTACTCAGTGACATCCACCCAAGCGCATCCATACGGCTACGAAGAAAAGCTATACACTTTTTTAGAAATTTCGCAGTTTCTGAGAAAGCTACCGTCCTACCGACTAATATGCTGGCCGTCCTGGTTAACTTAGTCGGTAGAGCGACTGCCCCGGAAAAGCGGTGGTGCCAGGTTCGATTCCAGAATCAGGTCGGATTTTTCTTTAACTACGAAGTTTCTGAGAAAGCTGTACAGCTTTCCTTCGTAGCCGTATGGATGCGCTTGAGTGGATGTCACTGAGTAAGTACTCCCTTTTAGAAATCTACTCCACCTTGGGGGGTTCCCCTAAATATTTCACCAACACCTTTCCCACTTCCAGTTATAGATCAATTCGCTCTTGCCTTACCGTCTGATCTGCTGGACGTCTTCGTTAGCTCAGTCGGTAGAGCGACTGCTTCGGAATGGCGGTGGTGCCGGATTCAATTCTAGGATCAGGACGAATTTTTCTTTACGAAGTTTATGAGAAAGTTATAACTTTCCTTCGTAGCCGTATGAATGCGCTTGGGTGGATGTCAATTAGTAATTACTCCCTTATTAGAAATCTACTCCACTTTGGGGGATTCCCCTAACTATTTGACCAATAAGAACATTATCTAATAATACGCCACAGCTAAATCAGGAAATGAACCATTTTTGTTGTTTTCTTGAGGAATCAAAAATTACTGCTGGATTTTTAACGGATCGCCTCAATCATTCAGGAAGAGTCTTTTGCTGTATTTATACGTTCTGCAAAAAGAATGCACCGAATTAACTCCCTGAAAAGGAAAGTGATGCCTCTTACCTCAACAAAGGACATGCCTGTGTATTCCGGATATAAAACTTGGCAATAGGCATTCCTATCAGGCAAAACAGCCTTTATCCTCTTATCGGTGACTGAAACATTGTGCCTAGGCATGTTATCGTTAAGGCATTGTCCTCTCTGGTGGCTAAAGAAAACAGAACTTTTTATTGTTAGCACGAATTTTTCATAACAAACTAGCACAAAAATTTACTAACTCTTGACAAATGATGTACAGTGAATTGACAAATGCACTATTCCTGGTCTGCAACAGTTTATTGGGCGTTCTGTATAAAATTTTATTAAAACTGTGAGTCATTACTAAAACTACAGATACAGCACCTACAGGTAATCATCTGGCCCTATTCAGCACTGCAGTTCGGATAAATATATGCTTCTGATTGCCTCTGTCCTTGCAGGCATGGCGGAAGTCATCATGAAGATTGATCCAGCTACTATGATGTGGGCTTTTCCTTTTTT
The DNA here is from genome assembly GCA_023969395.1 of Amblyomma maculatum. Taxonomy (NCBI): domain Eukaryota; kingdom Metazoa; phylum Arthropoda; class Arachnida; order Ixodida; family Ixodidae; genus Amblyomma; species Amblyomma maculatum. Next base: position 755,345 of record JAJIZL010020202.1, on the reverse strand, counting down.
ACGCACGTATTCCGGCACAAGCTACCAGCGAGAATGGAGTTTTCTTCGACAACTGGGAGCTACACCGCTTCCGGGGATCGCCGTGGCAACATGCTTCTTCCTTATTCGAGCATCCGCAAAGAATATTACCGATAACGATTGTGACGTACCAGCACTACATGTATATAAGTGCAGTCACCAGCCGGCTTCCTTGTCGACATTCCGAAAGTGCAGTCATGAAGAATAAAGCAGGTATTCTGAAGTTGCAGTATTTACTGTGTTACGCACGTAATGCGACACAGGCTACCAGGCAAGGTTTGAAGGTTTATTAAAACGAAATACAAGTCAATTATAAGTGCATAAAAAAGTTTGTACAGTAGGAGGTCCCGAAGTAAGACTGTCTGGGGGACCTCCCATCAGGAATACATGAGTATAAATACACAAGTGTGGCAGAGGATCTAGAAAAAGATATAATCAAATTGAAACCTATTAAAATTTCGGTAAGGAATAAGTTACACAATAGTAAGCGGGCGTAAGTTATCAAACAAGAAAAAAGAAAAAAAGCAATCAAAGGCATACATCCGGCAAAGCGCAAGAACATTATGAAAAACACAAAAAATATCAGACATGGAATGGGCAATGGATGGATGCAAAGATAACAAGTACGGAAGCAGAGACAGATAAGAATGTTCACAATGACAAACACTTTGACCGTTTGCTGTCGGAGTGGGGAACAGAAAATGCGATTAAGGTAACCTTAGGTAAGGTATGAGGCTGAATAGTTTGATAAGAGATGTTTTTTAGTAGAGTGTAGAAAGCGGGTTGCGAACGGGCTGATTTAACTGCTAGCGGTAATGAATTCAAAGTTTTTATGGCGGAGAAAAAAGTAGTTTGTTTTCCGTAATTTGTGTTTACTTTTGTTAGTAGCATATTATTTTGTTCAGTGAATCGAGTGTTATTATTATTAGCGAGGAAAGATTCAGAGAAACAGAGAAGTTGACAATTATCATTGCGAGCGCGGTAAATTAAAAGACCTAACCTAAGATTAAGGAGGCAATTCAAGGTAAGAATGTTTAGGTCAGAGTAAAGGCGTGAAGCAAAGCCTGTGTATGGACTGAATGATATAATTCGAAGCGCTTGGTTTTGAAGATGAGAAATACATGATAAATGGCATGAGTAGGTATTACCCCATGATGATATGCAATAATTAAGATGACTGTTAATGAAGGCATAATATAGGGATAAGAGAACATGGCGTTGAAAAAAATGTCTAGTTTTTATTAACACCCTTATTCCAAATGAAATTTTTTGAATAACAGATTTGGTGTGTAAATTAAACTTTAGGTGACAGTCGAGCGTGATGCCGAGAAATGTAACGGATTCGGAGGCAAAAATCATATGATGTCCCAGACAAATGTGTGGGTTCGTGATAATTTGCTTTTGATGAGTGCGGAATATCATGAAGGTGGCTTTTGTAGGATTAAGTTGTAGCATGTTATTTTGGCACCATAAAACAATATTCTGTAAGTCTGTGTTTAATTTGTTTATTAGGCGTGTGAGATTACTATCCTGAGTTAATATCGTTGTATCATCCGCATAAAGTATACACTTAGTGTTAGTTAGGAACAAAGGCAAGTCATTTATTTAAATGAGGAAAAGAAGTGGACCTAAAATGGAACCTTGTGGCACTCCTAAATTTATAGTTACAGGGTCACAGAGAGCGTGTCTTGTAACTGGACAACTTGTGTACGGTGAGTAAGATAACTACGTAAAAGAGCTAAAGTAGGCCCACAGATGCCAAGGGATTCTAATTTAGTGTACAGTATTTTATGGTTCCCCTTCATGGATCACTGCCTTGTCGTGGCGGAGGGGCTTGCGAAACTCGATGAAGTCGTGAGCTCTGCTGTGTAGGGCCACCCAAGATAGACAGGTCACGGCAGAGAGTTCTGACAAAATGTGATTCACTGGAGAAGGTAATGGCAACCCACTCCAGTATTTCCTGCCAAGAAAACCCTATGGCCAGTCACAATACCATTAATGATATGGCGCCGGAAGATGAGCCCCCCAGGTTGGAAGGCGTCCCACATGTTACTGGGGATGAACAAAGGGCGATTCCTAGTAGCTCCAGGACGAATGAAGCGGCTGGGCTAAAGCCAAAGGACGCTACAGTGGTGGACGTGTCGGGAAGCGACCGGAAAGTCCGATGTTGCAAGGAGATGTATCACATAGCAACATGGAATGTAAGATCTATGACGCAAGGTAAACTGGATATCGTCAAGCGAGAAATGGACAGATTGAACATTGATATCTTGGGTATCAGTGAGCTCAAGTGGACCGGAATGGGAGAATTTAACTCCGGCGACCATTATGTCTTTTATTGTGGGCACGAATCCAAGAGAAGGAATGGGGTCGCTCTCATAGTAAACAGAAGAATGGGCAAAGCAGTGCTAGGGTACAACCCCAAAAACGACCGAATGATTTCACTTCGGATCCAAGGTCACCTTTTCAACATAACAGTTATCCAAGTCTATGCACCGACCACTACTGCTGAAGAAGCTGACGTTGAGAGATTTTATGCGGACCTACAATACCTTTTAGACCGCACCCCATCATCAGACGTCGTTTTTCTCATAGAAGATTAGAATGCCAAGGTAGGGAGTGAAGAAATATCCGGAATTACGGGCAAGTTCGGTCTTGGTGAGCCAAATGAAGCTGGGCAGAGGCTAGTAGAGTTTTGTCAAGAAAACAACCTGACCATAGCGAATACTCATTTTCAACAGCACAAGAGGCGCCTGTACACATGGACTTCACCGGACAGTCTGTACTGGAATCAGATAGATTATATTATTTGCCGGCAGAGATGGAGAAGCGCTATACAAGCAGTAAAAACAAGGCCTGGGGCCGATTGTGGCACCGATCACCAGCTTCTTGTTGCCAAGATTAAGCTTCGATAGAGGAAAACGCAGAAAACTAGAAGGCCTTTCAGGTATAATCTGGATCAAGTTCCATTAGAATATGCTGTGGAATTGAGGAATCGATTTCAAGAATTAGATCTAGAAGACAAAGAGCCCGAAGAGATGTGGTCTGATGTTCGTGATATAATACAAGAAGTTGCTACTAAGGTAGTTCCAAAGCAAAAGAAATGCAAGAAAGCAAACTGGTTATCTGAAGAGGCTTTGCAAATAGCTGAGGAAAGGAGGATGGCAAAAGTTATGGAGGAAAGAGAAAGATACAAGGTTCTCAATGCGGATTTTCAGAAAATAGCAAGGAGAGTTAAGAATGCCTTCCTGAACATACAGTGCCAAGCAGTTGAGGACAACAGCCAATTAAGGAACACAAGAGCTCTGTATAAGACAATCAAAGATATCAAAGGAAGCTTCTGTGCTAAGATGGGCGTAATAAAGGACAAACGAGGCAAGGACCTCACTGAAGCCGCAGAGATAAAGAAGAGGTGGCAGGAATACACAGAAGAACTGTACAAGAAGGACTCGAATGTGCAAACCCAACATAAGACGGTTGTGATAACTGATCTTGAGCCGGGCATCCTGAAGAGTGAAGTTGAATGGGCCTTAGCCAGCCTTGCTAAGAACAAAGCTAGCGGAATTGATATCATTCCAGCTGAGTTGCTTCAAAACCTCAACCATGACGCTGTTAACATTCTGCATACATTATGTCAGAAGATTTGGACAACCCTGCAATGGCCACAAGATTGGAGGAGGTCAGTTTACATCCCCATTCCAAAGAAAGGCAGTGCCAAGGATTGTTCCAACTACCGCACGATCGCGCTTATTTCGCATGCTAGCAAGGTGATGTTGAAAATCCTCCAAGGTAGGCTGCAGCAGTATGTGGATCGGGAGCTTCCGGACGTGCAAGATGGGTTTCGCAAAGGCAGAGGAACTAGGGACCAAGTTGCCAACCTTCGCTGGATCATGGAAAAAGCAAGAGAGTTCCAGAAACCCATCTACTTCTGCTTTATTGATTATGCGAAAGCGTTTGACTGCGTAGATCACAGCAGATTGTGGCAAGCTCTCCAAGAGATGGGAGTTCCAATTCACCTCATCTGTCTCCTCAGGAACCTGTATGAAGGGCAAGAGGCCACAGTCAGAACTGGGCATGGTCTTACTGATTGGTTTCCTATTGAGAAAGGAGTGAGGCAAGGCTGCATACTGTCGCCCTGCCTATTTAACCTATATGCAGAGTGCATCATGAGGAAGGCCGGTCTGGACGAGTCTTCAGCTGGAGTGAAGATTGCTGGAAAACGTATCAACAACCTTAGATATGCGGATGATACCACTTTAATTGCAGAAAGTGAAGCGGAACTCAAGAGACTTCTGATGCGCGTACAAGAAGAGAGTGAGAAGTTTGCGCTTAAACTGAACATTAAAAAGACAAAGATCATGGCGTCTTGCCCTATCAAGTCCTGGAGCATCAAGGGACAAGAAGTGGAAGCAGTGACAGATTTTCTCTTCTTGGGCTCCAAGATTACCTCGGAAGGAGACTGCAGCCATGAAATTAGGAGACGCCTGCTTCTGGGAAAGAGAGCAATGGTTAGCCTTGACCGCCTAGTAAAGAGCAGAGACAATAGTCTCCCAACCAAGATCCGTATAACTCGTCCTATGGTCAATTCCAGTTGTGATGTATGGATGCGAGAGTTGGACTGTGAAAAAGGCTGACCGCCGAAGAATTGACGCGTTTGAATTGTGGGGCAGGCGAAGACTCTTGAGAGTTCCTTGGACTGCCAGAAGATCAAATCAGTCAATATTGTCGACCATAAACCCTGACTGCTCATTGGAGGGTCAAATTCTAAAGTTAAAGCTCAGCTACTTTGGTCATCTGATGAGAAGAGAGGAGTCGCTGGAGAAAGATTTGATGTTGGGAAAGGTTGAGGGTTGCCGGAGAAGGGGTAGGCAGTGAACGCGATGGTTAGATGGCATCCTCGAGGCACTGCAGATGAAGTTATGTGATGTTAGGAAGATAGTGAGAGACCGGAAAGAGTGGCGTGACATGGTCAATAGGGCCACGAAGAGTCGGACACGACTGAACGACTGAACTGAACTGATTGTATGGTTAATTGTGTCAAAAGCCTTAGTGAAATCTAAGAAAACAGCACCGGCAAAAAAGCCATTATCTATATATATTGTTTATTACTGTCTGTGAATTCTATTAAAGCTAGCTCTGTGGAGTAATTAGGGCGGAATCCAAATTGCTCATCTGCTAACAGTTTGAACTTAAGGAGGTAATTCATTATGCGATTGACGATTAGCTTTTCTATTACTTTACTAAAGAAAGGTAATATAGTAATTGGACGGTAATTAGTTAGGCATTCTTTGTTGCCTTTTTTGACGATTGGTATCACTTTACCCTTTTTAAGTTCAGCGGGAAAAACACCAGTCCTAAATACTAGATTTATTATGTGACTAAGAACATTTGACAGCTCAAGACTAACCAGCTTTATTTTGAAAGACGGAATTCCATCGATTCCTGGAGCAGTATTTTTAAGCTAGAAATTATCTGAAAGACTTCATCTGGTGAAGTAGGCCGTAAGTAGAAAGAATGAGGGCATCGACTAGGGCTACAGAATCTGCTTGGAGGCAAGGAACCGCAGCGCGAGAAGAAGGAATTAAATGCATTGACAATGTCGGATTGATTAGTTAAAGTACTCTCGTCATCAGAAACTTTTGTTATGCTTATTTTATTTTCAGCTAGGTTTAAGAATTCTTTATTTGTTGCCCAATTCAAACGAGTGTCATTTCCATTTCTAAGTATCTCATTTTCATAGTATTCTTGTTTACAGCGTTTAAGTGCTGCGGAGAGAATATCCGAGTATTTTTGAAAGCGCTGTTTTAGTTGGAAGTTAAATGGCTGTGTCCTAACCTTTTTGAGGAGGTTATTTTTTTTTTCTTTATACAGTTTAGAAGGCTGTTAGTGATCCATGGGTTCCGCGGGACTGAATACCAATGAGTGATGTGGCTTAGTGATGTGCATGAGCTAATGATTTCTTTGAGCTTCACGGAAAATTTACTGAACCCGTTATTGGCTCATGTTTCATGTAATATGCTATCCCAGTTAGTCTCAGATACTATCTCAACAAACCGGCCTCTATTGAAAGATTGCTTGTGGCGTATTCTGGGGGTCGCCTTATTAGGGCATTCGATTAACAGAAAGACAGGGTAATGGTCCGTGATATCAAAGTTGATAACTCCTGCGATCTGAGGCGTAATAACATTTGATAATACATGATCAATGAGCGTGCTTGAGCCTTGATGTGTGATGCGCGTAGGTGACTATAATAATGACTCCAATCCGTGGCCGAGTAAGCAGTTTGTGTATAATGAACAAGAGCTATCAGAAATGTCAGTTATATCGACATTAATGTCGCCTAAGATGATAATGTTCATGTTTTCACAATTCAAATTTTGAAGGATGACGTCTAGTTCACGACAAAAATGCTCGTAAGATGCGGAAGGTGAGCGATAGATACTACCAATGATAGTGTTTTTGTTTGAAGCAAAAATGGATTTTTCAAATTCTAGCCAGACTGATTCGCACTTATCTGTATTAAACATGATGTCGTGACGGCGTTTGTAAGATATAGCGTTACAGATAAAGATTGCAGATCCGCCGTGCCGGTCAGTTGACCTATGACAGTATTCATTTTGATAGCCGGGTAAAGCAAATAGCCTATCATCGTCAGGTGACAGCCATGTCTCAGAAAGACAAATGAGTGAAAAGGAGTGATCAGCGAGCGTTAAAAAGTTAACTAAGTCATCGTAGTGCCTTGGTAAACTGCGAGAATTGAAGTGGATAACAGACTTATGGGTATGAGCTGAATTAATGAGAAGGCTTTTAAGGTGATCTATTGAGTTGAGCATGATGATTATCGATGTGTGGTGCACGGTTTTCGTGAAAACAGACAGATCATCAGCCCTAGCGATACGGTAGACATCACTATCATTGGTCTTCCTTGCCTTGATACGGCCGTTATCCACCCACACAAACTCCCAGTTTTTTTCTTTTTTCAGGGTTAGTGCTCTGCCAAGCAAACGTTTGTTCTCTGGCGTAAGATGATCGTTCACGTAGATTGGCTTGTCGTCGTTAACAGAGACCCTAAATCCAATCGAACTCATGCTGATGCGTGCTTTCCTTGCTTTTGCAACAAACTCTGCCTTCTTGGTACGGGAAAAAAAGCGTGCTATGATGTTGGTGTCACTTTTCGCAGGAACGCGATGAGCAACTATTAAGTCAGTGCTAGAAAGTGGACAACCTATTTTCGATCCGATTTCTTCCAGGATTGCTACGCAGCTCTCACCCTGAGTCGAAGGAACTCCTTTAACCTCAACATTATTTACCCTAGAGTATTGCTCCTGTTCAGCCAAACGTTGTGCCAACTGTTTATTGCAACGGGCAAGTTCCTTATTTTCTTTTGTTAAGTCAGCTTGCTTGTTTCTCATTTCCTCATAGAGTTCATTGAACAGGGCAAGGCTGCTCCGAAATTCATGCACTTCTTTTTTCACTTCGTCAACATCTTTTGCCAATTCCGCGTTGGTAGGCATTTTGACAGTGAAATGATTGGCAGTGAAACTACTGGCAGCAGTGGTTGCGACAGAAAATGTACAAAAAGGAATCGATGAGAACTAACTAACCTGCGTGAAGAGCACAAGATAGTCAGAGCCTGTTCACTGCCGCAA
>JAJIZL010020202.1:639377-747668 GCA_023969395.1 Amblyomma maculatum | reverse complement strand
AGCACAAGATAGTCAGAGCCTGTTCACTGCCGCAACCCTGGCTGCCACAATGCCGCCTTCTTTTGAAAATCCGGGCTAAATTGCTTGCTGGGGCCGCAGTACCACCTTGCTTCTTCCGGATACGAGAATTCGCACGGAACACTACCGATGACTGCAGTGAAATCGCAGCACTCTATCTATATAACGACAGTCAAAACCCAGCATCTTCTTCGGCATTCCGAAAGTGTAGTCATGAAGACTGAACCAGCTGTTCTGCTGTGGCAGGTGTTGCTGTGGTACTCACGTAATCCGGCACAAGCACTCAGCGAGAATGCAGCCTTGTTCGGCAGCTGCGAGCTACAACGCTTTCTGGGATTGTCTTGGCAACTTGCTTCTTTAAAATTCGAGCATGTGCATGGAACATTGGCGATAACGGCTGTGGCGTTTGAGCACTCCAAATATATAAGTACAGGCAACACACACAGCATCTTCGTGGGAATGGCGAAAGTGCAGTTATGAAACAGAACCAGCTACTCAGCTGTTGCAGGTCAGTAAATTTTGCAAATGCTACAGGAACAACGACCCAAACAATTGGCAGAGGCATAGCTTGGTTAAGCCCGGTAGGTTGCGAAAGCATCCTTGTCGTAGTCATGCGCACCGCCGAGTCGGTCGCCGCTTTATACAGCTGTATAACGTCACAACACCTGTGGCGCTCCTGGCGGAGAGAGCGGGAGTTATGCCGCCGTTCATGCGCACCGCCGTCTCTCACGGACGGCGCGAGTTGGTCGTCCAGCTTTGAGGCGTGACGTCATAACACCTGTGGCACTCCTGGCGGAGCGAGCGGGAATTATGCCGCCGTTCATGCGCACCGCCGTCTCTCACAGACGGCGCGAGTTGGTCGCCCAGCTTTGAGGCGGGACGTCACACAGAGGTCTCTGCGAAAGTCATTTCATGTGCACTGCCGTCGCACCGCAGAGGCTAGAAAGTGAAAGTAGTATCGCTTTCGCAATAATAATTATTGTACTGCCATGCCCCGAATGCTATGGGTATTGTGCCTTGGAATGTGCTTCTATGTGGAGGCTAATCCAGGACATAACCAAGTTGAAACTATGCTTGCAGAAGTTGGGGAAGGGCAAAAACAGGTGATGAGGATATAAAAGAAATTTAATTAAGACAAGCTTCCTGGTTAATTCAACTGGTTAAGTTAAAGGTAATAAACAAAAAGCTATGAGAGGTAGAATTATCCATATAGAAGGTAAAAAAGAATGAAGAAAGTATACAGTGCCATGGAAGAAGCAATCAACAGTATGGTTCCGCTTTTCAGCGTAATCAAGAAAAATGATCGATTTCAAAGACCGAAGGCATAGGAATAATTTATTCGTCTTCGGTATTCAAGAAAGTTAAAGCGAAATGATCGATGAATTGAAAACGAAAGTCTCGACAGATGTATTTCAGACGAAATTAGGAGTGAAGGTTAGCATAATAGAAAGAATTGACAGGATTGTCAAATGTTCAAATAAATGTCGGAATAAATATCGCCCAGTTTTTGTAAGATTCTTTCGCCATAACGAAAAAAGTGTGAAATTATTTCAGAACTGCAAAATTCCGAAAGGTAACATTACCTCTTTTGCAAACGATGCTACTTAGGAGACGTTACGAAAGCGTAGAACTTTGGAAAAAAACTCAAAGGCTAAACAAGGTTCGCCATGTTTATGATAAGACCGTGATCAACTACGACATGATCGTCTGGCTGGGATGGCGAAAATAAACTCAGAATGTAAAGCAGGACGGATTCAAGCGGGTATGCAACCGAATGACGTATTCAAAACATATCTAACATATCATTGTTCGTAGTCTGGCAAACAAGACCCTCAAATTTGAACACATTTTACCGTAGTACAATAATGATGTAATTGTTTTGACGGAAACTTAGTTACGAACCGAAATGAAAGATTGCGAAATACTTCCTCCTGTTTATAGAATGGTCCGCAATGACCGCGACTGACGTGGCAAGGGCATAGCAATTTCGTTTAAAATTGACATTCAGCTTATATTTTTGGATGGTTGCCTTATCACTGAATGTATATGGTGCAAAACTGTGTTTAAATTTGTCTTTTATCATTGCAGCCGCCTACCGGCCGCTGAATCTTTCTTAGATATGCTGAAAGATTGTATGGGCTGCAACGTTTCTTCTTCGGCCCGTGGCATTATTGCAGGGAATTTCAATTTACCGGGAATAGACTTGACTAATATTGAAGTGGGTGCAACAGACGCTAGACGTCCTGAAGCCTGAACGCAGCGTTCAGTGATGACCTCGCATAAGTAGTTTGTGACCACACTAGGATTACACCTGCCTGCTAATCCTTACTTGACTGCACTTATATCAGGCAATGTAACTGAATAAAACGTGTTTGTCAAAGACGGACTTTTCGATCACAGGTTGGTTTAGTTTCCGTAAAAGAAGTTCTTCCGGCAAGGAATTCCAAGAGACCGACTATCTCTACAAGAGATTATTCTAATGCAGACGATGTCAGGAAATTGGACCATCTTGAGATGTCTTTGTACTCGTTCGATCGGGCGGCTGATGTCGACAACTTGTGGAATAAATATAAGAATGCAATAAACTGCTGTCTAGAATAATTCGTGCAAAAACGAACTAAGACAGCAAAAAAAAACCAAAATCCCTGGATTAACCGCAATATAATCCAGCTCAGACAAAAGTTTAGACGCCGAAGGAAGAACAAAAGTAATAAAACAGATTTCACACCTTTCTCAAGCCCCTAAGCGCGCGCTCCTGACAGCAATGGAACACTTTTACTCAGAAGCACCGACTAAATTTATAAAAGATTCCTCACGGCAATTTTGGCGTCAGCTTACTCCATCTCACGACCAACTGCAGTATGTCAATTTTGATGGGAACGCAATTAGCGGCTGTACGGGAGTTGCTAAGGTGTGTAATGAATATTTTCATTCTATGTTTTCTCCACTAAAGCCACTCTCAGTAGACATCGATGACAAAAAGCACTGAGGTGCATTGTATTCCGGATGTTTTTCAGAAAAGGGAATATTTGTGCTAGTGCACTAACTAGATGTAAAAAAATCGGCTGATCCTGACCATATCCCAAATGAGGTTTTAAAATTATATGCGCAGTGGGTATTCATTCATCTCAAAATAATTTAATGCATCCTTGAAGCAGCTATAATTACCATCTGATTGGCTAACGACAAGGGTAATTCCTCTCTACAAATCTATTAACAAACTCTCTATCGAAAAATATAGGCCTATCTCAATTATTTCCGAACAATGCAATTTTATGAAACATATTTTTACGTGAAGACTGTCATAAACACGGGTTCCGTGAGAAACAATCAACAATTGCACAACTCACTGAAACTATACATAACATTTCTAGCGTGCTTATCAGAAAAGCCTTCTAGATGCTATCTTTCGGCATTTAATAGGCGTTCGTGTTCTTTCCACACATATTTGCTTGATAAAATGCTCAATCTCTGCGTGAAAGTTAAAATGGTCAAATGTATCAAATCATAATTTGTAAGGACCCAGTTTGTGGAAGTAAATAATGTGGAATCCGGTACTCTTTACTTATAACTTCAGGTGTCCCTCATCGATCTGTGCTATGCCCCGTCGTTTTCCTCAGCTATATAAATGCGGTCGTTGACATTGACTCCAATATCAAGAATCGACTTTCTGCACATTACTGCTTTGTTTACAAAAATAGCAAGCCACAATGCCCAAATCGCCTTAAGGAATGCCTTACAAATTACTGGTGACTGGTGCGCCACATGGAAAATGAAAATAAACTACAGTAAGAATATATAGATGAGAATGACAAATAAAATAAAAATGCCTTCTCTCTCGATTACGAAATAGATGGTAAGCCCATAAGCCGTGTGAATCACTTTAAGTACATAGGTGTAACAATATCTAATGATCTCTGCTGGAAAGCACACATAAATAACATATGCTTTTCAGCTACAAAGAGGTCTGGCATCTAAGGGCGAAAGTTGAAATTCGCTCCTGAAGAAGCAAAATTAGTCGCATATTTGACTTTTATCCGCCCGACATTAGAGTACCTGAGCGTCGTGTGGGAACCGTTCAAAAAGAAACACATTGAAAAATTTCTAAGAGCAGTGAGCTTCATTTCATCACAATATCACTCCACCAACTCAGTAACTAAAATGCTCGATAAACGACCTATCTTCACTCTCACAACGTAGAAGGATAGCTAGATTAAAATTTAACTATCTCATTTGCCATACCTCGTTCAACCTGGGCACAAAACTGTACTTAAAGCGGCCAGTCAGAAGCAGCCATCACGACCGAATTCAACCCATGTCAGCACGAATCGATACATATAAGTACTCCTTTTTTCAGAGCGCAATACTCGAGTGGAACTTATTGCCCCATCAAATGCCAACAGCAAATACAGTAAATAAATTTCACTCCAGACTGTGCGATCTTTTTTCAGTGGCTCGAAATACATAGCTAACAATTGAAAGATGGCGTGTTAATTTTCCAAATGTGTATTTGTTCCTGGTTGTAATGTATATGTTTTATTTTGTGACTGTACAATGCTGACATCATGATGACTTGCTCTTTTTTCTTGCTTTGTAGTTGTGCCATTTCTTGCATATTCACCATGCATGACCTGCCTTGAGCAAAGCTGTACTGCTATTTCATAATTGTATTGTAACCACCCTATGATTGCCTCAGGCCAACAGAATTATTCTATAAATAAAAACAATGTCGTTTACCTTCCGTCGAACCATCTCAGCTAGACGACAGGCTAATGATGTTTGTTTGGGCGTTAATAGAACTGCAAAATTAGCGACTGCTGAGAGGGAGTTCATTGCCTACTGAAGGCTAGTGCCACGCGTATGACAATTCTCGCTCTCACGGTTAAAGCACAGGTTGTTGTGGCTGCCTATTCAGCCCCACATACATAACTGTGCCCCATATATGTGTTAAAACTACGTATGTTTTTACTAATCTCAAAACGCTTACTCAGCAGTCTGCCCATGCGTTTGAGATCTAGCAAAGCGGAAACCCGATAACATACTCAACAAAGGTAAGGACACTAAAACAGCTTCTCCCATCGTATATAGACGGGCAAACACCCTTCACCAACACATCTCAATTAATCTTTCCCCGGATCTAGCGAGCGGAACTTAAATTCAGAGAACCGTAAAAATGAAGTCATTCGCACAGTCAAGCAATTAGAATATACTACATGAAGGGTATAACGTATAATTTAAAAGATCTTAAAAACATGTGGCCAAAGTGAAAATTACTCGCTTAGACAGATTCTGTTTGGCAGCTAGCACAATATTCAGGGCTAACTAATATAACTCTCCAGGATGCACCTAAATACCAATATATATTTTTTAATTATCATAGTTTTGTAACTAGTCCAATTGCGAGCTTTATTCCGGCCACAATTAGATGCCTTATCAGTCTGTCAGACTAAGAAAAACAATTTTAAAACCCTGTAATGCGAGGAATTACGACAACTTTTCCGTGTGAACCTAAAGCTGAGCTGAAGAGACGCGCACAAAACTTGGTACAGAAGCGACGGGCGGTGATGCAGTAATGCAGTAGAAACGAGTTCCAATTATAACTACGTACTCTACCATCGCGTAGAAACAGGAATAAACGTTGGCAGGAACGCAAGGAGAAAAGACGACACAACAAGAGCTCTCTTTAAACAATATTTCTTTCGTTTATTGCAGCGCGTCTCCCTTGCAAACAGGCACCAAACGTGCCACAGACACGAGACTTGTGCACTATGAACCACAGGCTCTTCTGCGCACTGTTGAAATTCAAAGGCCGCTCTACAACTAAATTTCTCGTCTTTGTTAGCGATAGGGACTGCGCGCCGACACCTTGTTTTCATAGTATGACTATCTCACTGGCCTTGAATCTTTCAAGAACCAGCTCCTTTCTGTCTATTCCCAACGCTTTAGATCGATTGTCTTTAGCGGCGCAAGTTTTTTATGGACAGGCTCTAAACGCTACTTCAAATGTCTGCAGTCTTATCCAAAAGTTATTTGCATGTTCGTTTAGTCGCTTGTAGTGCATCTGCATGTCGTTTCTACACATTTCCCACCCATTCCACAGGGCGACTATCATGCTTTCGTATGCAATGTTAGCAGTTTATGGCATGTCCTGTGCTGACGCGTAGCAGAAGGTTCTCAGTTATTTTTTGTCAGGTAGCAGGATAAAACACTTGCTTAGCGCAAAATTTTTTTCATGCGGCCAGAAACGATAGGCTCATATGGCCGGGCCAGCGTCTTTCTTACGTCATGCTGCTCATGTAACTTTGTGCGGCACTAATGAGATTAAGTTTTGTCATTATTTAACCGGTCTTGAAACGACAGAAGCAAGTGCGAAGGGTACACCGCTCCCAGGAGATTTTTAGCATACCAACGAATGCTAGATTTCATTAGGGGAATGCAATAATTGTTGAGTGCATTTGAAAAGAGGTCACAGTGGCTCTTTTCATAAGATTTAAGTGCAGGCCTTGTCAAGCGAGTGGCCGCTGGGGGCCTTTGTGTTTAACTTCATGAGTCAGAACTGAGGCTCGCTTTACTGATGGCTATACGTGACTAAAATTAACCAAACAATGTATTGCACTCAAAAAGTGCTCGAATCTAGCAAACATCTTTAACATTTATGGTAGGTTGTATATTTAACATGTTTTATGATGTTCCTAAAAGAAGAGTAATATCTCGTAAAGTGCTTCTTTTGCCTCAAATATCTGTGTTTACAAATTAGTATCATCAAACTTTGAAGTATCTGGTAATTTTTTTGGTATATTAAACCGATATTGGTCAAATTCTAGCTGCAGAAGGGATGTAAAGAAGCTTTCTCTCGGAGAAGTTTCGGCAAAAGTCTTCCTTTCCTGTGTGAAGAGCGGCGGATTATGGGGTTATAGTAGAGTTTGTCAAGAGAGTATAAGCGTATAAACGAGTAATAAATAAATTGGTAGGTGTCAAACCCCAGGCATGGCTGTAGGTATCTGTTTCCAGCATTTATGTGATCGTTTTTGTTTTTCTGTGCACGCGAACTGTAATTTCCAGCAAGTGCATAATCACAGCTATATTTGTTCCGCATACATATTCCTTAACGAGATCGACAAAATTAGTCACAGGAAAACTGAGTAAAACATTTATTATAAGGATATGCATAATAAATGCTACTCACAACACTGAGTACGCAGGGGGCAGGCGCGTAATGTAAAGCAATATTCCAAGTCGCATTACGGGATTTTAATACTGATGTTTTCATGAGTTCTGTGCTTTAAATGAACATAATTTAAAAACGTTTCAAGGCGCAGCTATTTTTTCCCAAAATGTGGAATTCATTATTGTGCACACATTTGATACCTTGTTTGAAGGGCTTTTAAACGCTGATATTTCGCAAAATTATGCATTCCTTGAGCCACGGTAGAAGTTGCATTGTCTCCAGAAGTCACACATGAGCGCGCATATGTCCGTACGTGTATCAACACCGCACATTATTGCGATAAAAATTCTGAATATGTACTTTTGTTGATTGTCGCTGCTCCAAATGTTAGTAAAACAATTCCGGCGAGATCCTGAATGTATAACGATATCGGAGGTGAGAGAACTATACCTAAAGTTAAAATACAAGCAACTGTCATCTTACAATATTTACAAAAAGGGTCCAAATACATCTGGAAGCCGGTGATCTCAGTTAACGTGATAGAAAATGCTATAAATATAAATATAATAAGGGAGTAATTACTCACTAACATCGACCAAAAGACCGCCACACTGCTACAAATGTTAACTATACTATAACTATTCAGAAAGCTCGTATTTCGGACCAGGACGAGTGCTTCTTTAACTGCGGCTACAAAGTAAAGCTGTATAGCTGTATAGGCTTTTGTAAGCGTACTGCTGCGCTTCTGTGGATGTCAGTGAGTAGTTTCTTATTTATTAAAATTCTATGTATCTTGCGGTTTTCCCTACGTATTCTACCAATGTTCCAATATATAACCGACTTGGCCTGAGTGCCACCAAATATGATATTAGACATTTGATGGTTCACTTACTCAAAAAGAGACGTACAGTCAAGGACAAAAGTTTACGGGACGCGAGTTCAGGGGAAAATATTTATTTCTGCTCGGTCGCGTAAATATGGAGAATGAAATTACTTGGTCACGAGGGGACATGCGCGCCCCATTCAGAGAAAAAAAAATGCACATGCAAACTAGCGAGGCAACGAAGAAATAAATGTTTTTCCACAAATACGCGTCCCGAAAACTTTTGTCCCTGACTGTACATATAGTTTCATTATTTTTTAGTCTAGACAGTATAGCAGTTCTGTATCAATAAAGTGTTCTCACTCTTTGAATGCTCTGATTTGTTGCTGCGTGCAGGTGGAAAAGTTTACTTGTCCATTTGCACCCCTTTCGCTGGACATTATGTAGCCATCAGAACTCGAGCAGCTGGCTGCACCTGGACTGTTTTGCAGGTAAGACGGCGCTTGATCTCCGTCATGCATTGAACCTAGCCTGCAAGACATAATAGAACACATAAATGAAAAACAAAAATACGACATTTCAGTTTTTTTAGTAAACCTTTAATTCCAGCTCTAAACTTTGTGTATCGGCTTGAAGGAAAATAATTGCATGCATTTGCACATTCACCTTGTTATGCCACTTTGTTAGTGAGGAGTTGGAGGAAGAAAAAGCGAGATACGCACGCAGACAGATCTGGGCTTTGAGTCGCTTGCGACCAGCTTTCATTCTTCAAGCTTTCACCTCTATTAAAACCACTTCATCCGCTACAATACCAAGGAACAGCTTTTTCCTGCGCCTTACATAGGGGAGAACTATATTGTCCGTAATTTGTAATATTATCGACAGTATATGCGTTTTTCTCATTAGGCCAGGTACAAAATTCAAATTCAGCCTTCTCAATTTCTTTTAGCTTCAGTAGTATGTCCGGAAATCTTTTACGAAACTCATTGCTAACATTGGCGGGTTATTTAATTCGGGAAGCTGTCAATACATTCTGTGGCTATTTTTGCCTCAATCGTATAGCAGCTGGTGAAATTTATCTTTGGCTGAGCAGGCTCATGTTCGATCCAAGAAAGCGTGTAACATAAGCATCATTATATTGTCACGTCCTGACACACAGGGACACGACGGCAGCAGAGACCTCGGGCCAACAGGGCAACGTGCACAGTGCAGCGCTACAGCACCAGAACCAGCCCGCGCTTGAGTCACGGCAGCAGCGTCGTCTTTTCCCAAGCGATCACGCTTATTCTTCGGGCACTACAATATTATATTTGAATATTCACACCAAGCCGGCCTTGCAGCTTCCAAATGTCAATCCTTTCCTAATAATAGGTAATAGTTTTGTTCACTCGATCTAAATATATATTTCTGTGTACTCTTGTAACATTCGTCTCGATACATCTACCCATTAATAATAAATATACCCCTTTCGCCCCCACTCTATTTAGATAGGAAAAAAAGGCAGAATTTCTACAACAGCACCAAATGATATTTAGCGTCAGCAGCGAAAACGTGCTTCAAATTTCTTATCAGCAGCGCAACGTATTGATTGTTTTATCATTTCCTCGTGAGACCTGCTAGCATAGGTCTTTAATGATAAAGCTGAGGTAAGAATAGATGGTCGCATTATGTAGAGCTCGAAAGTTTGTCTGAAAATTCGAGGAGTTTATGTACCATCGACCTAAAGGCCTCCTGAGGTCTTTCAATCATGCAACATGGCTGTCTTGGCGGACGTAACACATAATAAGGTCTGATCCTGGAGGTCAGCTGGGGAGTTAAGTGATTGGTTCGGAGTGTTTTGTGGACGACATAGTAGTGAACGTCTCCAAAACAGGATACTTAGCCTCTAGTTGAGCACCTAGGAGCAGGCTGCAGAAATTTTCTAGAAATCCATACTTTCGTGTTTTGACGCAACGAGGCTTCCTAAACCTCTAGGATAGTGCAGCTGCTTGAATACGCTCATCTACTACAGAAACAAGGCTCACAACTTGAAAAGAACCAAATCATCTTGATGGCACTGTAATTTCGCCGGTAAGAAGATTGTCTGTATCCAGAACCAACTCTTGAAAAGTTATTGCTTAAATATTCTGGAAAATATAAAAATATAGCTGGAGCTCTGGAGTTCAAACTCAGCAAAACTCATGAAATATTAGACCTTGCTTTCGATAATTTACTTTTTCGAGTCTAACAAATTGCCGCTTGTTCTATTGAAGAAAGATGTTGCTTTTTGAAGGGAAAAGCTTCCCTACGAGGGTCGGAGTTGAACTTCGCGTGTGCCGTATGCCGCGAGCAGTGACGTCACAGCCAAGGCCAGCTGCGCAGCCCCCTTATCAAGCTCTGCTGGTGTTGCCTAGCAACGCTTAAGAGGTGTACGACTCCTGGTCATTAAAAAAAAAGATAGTCTCCATCCGGGAATCGAGCCTCCATCCCTTGGATCCCCAGCCGAGCGCTTTACCGGGGGCGTGTAGCGAAACGCTCTTCATAATTACGATTGTCTACCGTGAGGATGATAGCGGGATTTCGCGAGTGACAGTTACTGCGATTGCCGTGCAATTTGAAAGTAACAGACTAAAATAGTTAAGTCACTCAATCAGGATGACATCAAGGATGTGACGCCACCTTTCTGCCGTCAGCTATGAGGACCAGGCGGGAACGAGTGCGCTCAAACGCCGCCGGGCGGCGCTTCTTGCCTTCCGCGAGTGTCAGATGCTGCGCCTTTCTTTCCTGTAAAGGAATTATAGAACGCCGGCGAACTTCGGCGCGCTCAATATCGAAGCCAAGGAGAGTTTAGCTGCCGGCGGACAGCGCAGAAAGCTGGAGAAATCAACTTCTTCTCATCCTGAGGTAGTCATTGGCATTACCTTTATTAAAACAGGGGAGTTTGGGGCATGTGCCTGGGCCCCCGCACGGCCCCACTACACTCAAACGTCATGTTGCTATGGTTCATGACATCGGCAGCCTAGTCTGTGGCGATATTCTGCCGAACCGGGTCCTCAGAGTGCAGCAGCGTCTCCCAGTCTTCCAGGTGGTAAGGTGCTCTAGACCCCGTGGGGGAGGGTCCACTGGGCATTGGAACAGGATTTGGGCGAGGATAGCGGTGGGGTTTTTGTAAAGGGTGCAGGAGGGATCGGTGAGGGTGTGGTGGCAGCAAGACGCACTATAAGGGGACGGGAGGGTGGTGGTGGTGACAAACGTTTATTGAATCAATAAGGGGTAGATGTATGCATCGGCCGGATCTATGAACATCCAGCCCTTACAGATACTGGGTGGGGTCCCTAGTACGGGACCCCAGTGGCGTCGGCCGCTGCCTGGGGGCGCTCGACCAAGGCCTTTTGGGCCTGCAGGTCATAGCAGCCGAGAAGGGTCGCCTCCCAGTCCTCCCGAGTGGGGTTGGGGTGAGGAGAAATAGCTGGGTGCGCGTCTGTAGTCGTCGCCAGAGCTTCTGGTGGTAGTTATATAGAGATGGGTGAGGTGGAGGATTGAAAAGTCGCTCGGCCCGATAGGTCCGCGTTACTGCTTTTCGCTACTTATATCCAGGCATAGCAGAACTAAGCCATCTTTTATTTTTTTTGTAGCCCCTGAGATTTGTTTTGCAAAAAGAACCTTCAATAGTAATGAAAAGGTATTTTCACATATTAGTGTGATTGATGGGTTGTGGAGGAGCGAGCCGATTTCATTTCTCCATCAAATATTGTTCTATCGTTGGCGACATCGATTTTGAAGACACCTTAATATGTATAACTGCAGAGACTAATAGAATGAACGTTATGTTTAGTACAATTATCTCGAAAGCCTGATCTTTGCTAGACAAAATGTCAGTTTCCGTCCATAAGCATCTTACACTATTCACGATGGATATATTTCTAGTTTATGAAAATTAGGTGGACTCGTTTATATAGTTACAATAAGTCGGTTAGATTTTCAGCCTTCAGTATCGACACTAAGCCCTAATATTATTATCTGCCTTGCAGAAGAAATAGGAAAGCTGTACAAGCTGCATTGTTGAGAAAAATGATAAACCCTCTTTTGTATTTTGATGCAGAATATCAGTTAATGTTTTGTTACCTTTTGTTGTTTTTGTGAACCAAAAAGGAGGGACTTTGAGGGGAAGTGTATTCGGAAAAGTTGCATATTAAAACGGATCGAAATTGACTCCTTTAATAAGCAGCAATATCAGGTAAAAGATCAAAGCAACTTGCAAGTACATTATATTACTAGCAATATAGGTTTTGGAGATAGATAGATCAATTTCGATTTGGGTCGGAGAGATAATTTAGGCAGAATAATAGTTGGCCTCCAAAGCCTTTTTCGCCAACAAATTTGAGGTGTCGTCGGATTGTGCTTGTATCTATTTAAAGATGCTGGTATAGATAACACGTATTAATAGGTGTATCCCGAAGGTAAAAAAAAAACGTTTTATATTATTGGCAGGACGACCTAACATAGTAAAGAACATAATCGTAATTTGAGACACACTATCAGATCTACGGAATACATGTCACAATTACAATGAAGATGATGTAGAATGAAAATGCCGAGTTACTAAATCATCTTAGTTACGTGCTAAAATGTTTTCAGTTCAGTCGTTCAGTCGTGTCTGACTCTTCGTGACCCTATGGACCAAATCACGCCACGCTTTCCGGTCTCTCACTATCTTCCAAGCATCACATAACTTCATCTGCAGCGCCTCGAGGATGCCATCTAGCCATCGCGTTCGCTGCCTACCCCTTCTCCGTTGACCCTCAAGTTTTCGCAACGTCAAATCTTTCTCTAGCGACTGCCCTCTTCTCATCAGATGAGCAACGTAGCTGAGCTTTAACTTTACAATTTGACCCTTCAATGAGCAGTCAGGGTTTATGATCGACAATATTGACTGATTTGATCTTCTGGCAGTCCAAGGGACTCACAAGAGTCTCCGCCAGCACCACAATTCAAACGCGTCAATTCTTCGGCGGTCAGCTTTCTTCACAGTCGAACTCTCGCATCCATACATCACAACTGGAAAGACCATAGCACGAGTTACACGTGTTGTCGACGACGCCACGCACTTTCGGCCCACGAACGGAATCCGCCTTTTGCGCGAGTTCTATGCGCATGCGCGAAGCCCCAGCGGCGACTGATGAAAACACACTGAGAGGCGTCGACGGCGCTTCTCGTCGCCGCACTCATAGCCAACGCACGGGGGCTGGAGGCGCGGTACGTTCACAGCCTCGGTAAAACGATGCCAACCACCTGTGCCGCTTACGGCTGCCACTATCGAGGCGTGCCGAGATGCAAGACGCGTTTTGTTACGTTTCCTTCGGCGAGCCGCGACCTGCAACGGCGTGAAGCTTGGATTAGGGCAACCAAGCGTCAAGACGCGAATGGGCGACTTTGGCAGCCGACTGCGCGAAAAACACTTCGTTACAGGTATGTATGCATCTAAAGGAAATGTGCATGATGAAAAGTATCTACCGGATTTTGCACCAAGCCTGTAACCCACCAGTGATAGCCGCAATGAGCATTTGTTCGGGGCGTCTGATGGCGATGTATTTTGTCGTTTGTTTTATTTATGTGCGAAGGGGCCGGGTAGCGCAGATATCACAGGTGGCTGTGTGCGCTAGACCGTAATATTTAGCATGTTTTATCGCGACTGCCGCCTGACTAAAAAGAAGAAAAAAAGGTGTTTGTTGTGATGCACCGCCGTTAGCGAGCCGAGTGGTTGAGCTGGTCATGAGGCGCTCGCGAACGGCAGTGCATTAAAACGCCGTATTTTTTTTTCTTGTTAGTGAGGTGGCAGTCACGATAAAACATGCTAAATATTACGGCCTAGTGCACACAGTCGCCTGTGATATCTAAGCTACCTAGCCCTTTCGCACATAAAGATAAGAAAGGACAAAATACATCGCCTTCAGGCCCCGGTGCAACTGAAGCAATCACGCACCGAAGAAATCCTCATTGCAGCTATCACTGGTGCGCTACAGCCTGGGTGAAAATTCCTGTAGGTACTTTTCATCATGCCTATTTCACTTAGATGCATACATACCTGTAGTATCTGTGTTTTTGCCGCTCTGAGCATATGACGCACTTGACACTTGCACGACGCATAGTATTTTTTTTTAATTAAAGGCTCGCCTTCGTGCACGCCAAAGCATCCGGACTTTGTTCCTTTAATGTACACAATCAGATGCACTTCGTTAGGGAGCTTGATAATCGTCGTCTTCGTCCAACCGTTTGCAACGGCAAGGAAACCGCTCGGCACAATAAATGAGCCTTCTGGAGGGTTCATGCTCGTTCACTTGCAGAGTGGATCGCTCTGGACGTAGAACAGAGTTGGTTCCTGACCGAGATGCGCATCCGATATGTAGGAGATTCACATGTGTCACCAAGTTGTTGATTCCGCAGAAATCGCGGCGGAGGCAGAAATGAACGTTGGAGATCCTTTCACAACAGAATGACCATTCTCTGTGCACCGAGAACCTTTTCACCACTGCGACCACATCCGTTCTGACTCCTGAGGCCAGAAACCGGCTACAGCTCTGAATCATCCATTGCCAGAAAAATGCAGCGCGTTCCCTGCAGGTGTGCATTCCGGCCGGGACAATGCCCTTTTCACGGGGTGTGTATATGTGACTCTCTGCCGATCTTCGTGGATGAAATCCTATAGCTGCACGGTTGTAGATGACGCGAGGAGGAAGCGACGCCCATTGCACCATGCCGGCGCCGCGGTGACCGCATTGTGCTCGGTAACTCAAGACACCCCGCGCATATGCGCCGCTCAAAGTCACAGGAGACGATTCCACCTAGCTCTGCAGCATCAACAAACCCCTGGCTGCTTTGCCCTTTGAGATCCCTCTCTCTCTCTCTGCCCCCACGCTCTCCTGTCTGCCGAAAACCTGCACGCCGAGAGCGTCTCATTCTGTCACGTCGAACACGGCCCGCGCTACACGCTCTTGCAATACGAAGATAGTATATGCGTACGTGCGTTATGAGAGGATTGTGAAAACGCTCTACCTTCCCCCATACTGCGTGAACATGATATGCTGCAATCACTGTCATTACTTTCCGCTCCGAGGCCAAAAAAAGGGGGGAAGCTTTCGCTTTCTACCAGCGTTGGCGTGGCCATTTCGTATGGTGCGCTTTCGCGTCGTCTGCTACACTGCCGCTCAATGTGTTTCCCGCCCGCTCCCGCATGGTGGCGCCACATCCTCGCGCAAAAGGCGGATTCGCGCAGACCCTCTCCGGGGTCCCGCCTCGGACTCGATGGGGGGTGCTCTGCTCCGCGCTGCGAAGTAGCTCTCGGGTTACTCGGCCTTTCCGACCCCGGACATCTGGTGGGAGAGGGTGTGCGGAGAGGGACCGAGTGGACCGTGCCGCCACCGAAACGGACCCTTTTCGGGTAGTGTGTGTTCTGTACGCCGTGCGAGCGAGGGTTGTAAACGAAGGGACAATAAATCTGTTCCGTTGTTTTGTTTTTGACGACTGTGTCGACTACATACGGATCTTGGTTGGCAGACTGATGCCTCTGCTCTTTACTAGGCGGTCAAGGCTAGCCATGGCTCTCTTTCCCAGAATCGCAATGTTTTATGATAATAGCGGCAGGGTTAACAAATTTATGAAAGTAAGAAAATGCTGGCAGGAATATGACACATTCGTTGCACAAAAATAGCGCACAATTTAAAAAGATATGTTAGGATGTCTCGAGACTGGCGTCGGTCCTTGAATGCGCCATAAATATAGCTACATTTGCCGTATTTTTAGACACCCTAGCTCATGATGGCTGATATAGTTTAGCCTGTTTTTATGCCATTTGTCCTAAAAACAGACACATTGAGTCTGCTTCCATCGTAGGTAGCGATATTATTACGAAACGTAGATTTATTCATTCGCTAATCTAGTAAACTCATCAACACTCGTCTGCAGGATTACCTATATAAAAAATATATGAGATCCAGAGAGAATTCAGAGATGCCGCACACATCAATTGTTTCGGTTTCTTTAATAATCAATTATTAAAAGAGATGTTTTTGTTAAGGGGGAATAACCAGTGTCCATTTTATGTGAGCTAAGCACGCTACCTTCAATTACATGCAAGACATGTTTGCACGTAATGAAATAAGCTTCGGAAGCGTATATACCGTGTATCTTGCGCCGGATGTGACAACCGTATGCGTATGTGCTGTATAAAGGTGGCTCTACTTTGTCAACTAGTAAGGAAGCGAGTACGAGGAGCATCGTGCTGTTACATATATTTGACTAATTTAGCATATTGGCGCATTAAGAATGTGGTCACCGCACAATCTGAGAATAACTGCTGCCCCACCAAATAGCGCGCGAGCGGTGAAACGCAGTGCACCCGTGTCCAGCACGCAGTTCGTTATTGAGTTCTACTTCTAAGGTATAGCACAATTATCCGTATAACAATTTCCGGTTTTAGAGAGGCTCCTTTTATTTGCCTTTCTTTAGTTCTAAGCTGGCGTGTATACCTAAAAGATAATAGCAATTTAATAATTTAATTCAAGTATCCAGCAAATTCGGAAAGATTTGTATTGCACGGCACCTTTTTTACCTGCTGCTTATCGCGTTTACTAAAAATAACAATTACGCTTGTATCTATATCTATACAAAAACAAAAAATGCGCATGGTATAAATGTACCTCAACATACCGCTCATTTTATCTCTGACATCTGTTGTGGGCCCCATCTGTTAGTCGCCTACGTCATGCTTCAATGACTTTTTATATCTTCAGATAAACGGCACAAGCCTTAGCAGAACTCGTTGAGGGAAAATGTTGCATCAGTTTTTCTTTGTGATATGGCGTTATTATTGCGACGAAATATCAGCTGAAAGCGTTTCATCAAAAAAAAAAAAAAACGTTGCTTAAATGCATCAGCAACGTCTCTTTAATGCAGGTCTTTACTGTGATACTGTACCTGCGTAGACTACAATAAAACCGCAATGAATTAAAGATAATAATAAAATATACACTCTTACAGATGACCAACTTCGTGTGCTACAGCCAGTGCAGCCTCCAAAGAGCCAGGGTCTTCTCTCACGAGAGCAGTTCTCGTTCCTCTACAAGCTGCACCCACATTTGCCACTCCTGTAATAATGAACAATCGCTTAACCGCAGTGGTGTAAATTTTCCTCCTTCACCAGTCCTAACAACCTTGCACAAAAAAGCACACTTGCCGTGTACATCGGTGCTATACTTACCTGAAATGCGTACAAGGCTGCTTATGGCCCTGACCTTCAGCACTGATGTCGAAATTTTTAAATGATGCGTGTTCTTATCTTCCGGTCTCTAAGCCCTGATATCAGAATATTTATTATGTACACTTAACTTTTATTGACTAGAGACTTTACTTGACGTAATTTAGTGATTCGTCGAAGCATTAGTGCATATTATCATAGTCTTGTAGCTCCGTAAGCCGTCACAGCAATTTCTTTTTAACCCCGCGGTAGTGCAGTGGTTAGGGCAATCGATTACGCGCTCGAATTCCATCCGGGGCGGCTGCTATTTGATGGAGGCGGAAACCAAGGCACCTGTGTGCTGTGCGATGTCAATGCGCGTTAAATAACCACAGGTGGTCAAAATTTCTGGAGCAAACTATTTTAACTTCTCCCATACCCAGACTCTCTTAGGGACGGTAAACCTCATAAACCAAACCAATTTATTCGTTTTGTCCCCCATTTTGCGACGTGTTGCTTTCATTGGGGTCAGTAGATCATCAGGTAAGCTGTAACGATTATCGCTCTCATGATTAAAGCACAGGTTATAGTTGTTACACATTCAGCTCGATATACATACTTTTGCCCCATATATGTGTTGAAGCTACGTATTTTTGTATTTGAATATGTACCAGTCTCAAATCGCGTGGTCAGAAAACTGCCCTTGCGTTTATCATCAAGCAAAGCGGAAGCCCGCTAACATATATAGTCAACGAAGGTAAGGACACTAAAACAGCTGCTCTCATCGTATATACACGGCCAAATATCTTTCACAAACAGATCTCAATTATTCTTTACCCGTATCTAGCGAGCTTAATTTAAAATCAGGATACCATATAATGAAGTCATTCACACAGTTGAGCAATTAGGATATACTACATGAGGGGTATAACATACAATTTCGATCTTAAAAACGTGCGGCCAAATTCAAAATTACTCTGAGACAAATTCTGGTTGGCAGCTGGCGCAATATTCAGGGCAAACTAATATAACTCTCCAAGATATACCAAAATTGAATGTATATTTTTTTAATTATCATAGTTTTGTGACTACTCCAATTGGGAGTTTTAATACGCGCACTATGAGATCCCTTATCAGTCTGTCAGACCAAGAAAACCATAACTTTAAAACCCTGTATATCGAGGAATTGCGACAACTTTTCCGTGTGAACCCAAAGCTGAGTTGAAGAGACGTGCGGTGATGCAGTAATGCAGTAGAAACGAGTTCAAATTATAACAACGTACTCTACCATCGCGTAGAAACAGGAATAAACGTTGGCAGGAACG
Source organism: Amblyomma maculatum (assembly GCA_023969395.1). Lineage (NCBI taxonomy): Eukaryota > Metazoa > Arthropoda > Arachnida > Ixodida > Ixodidae > Amblyomma > Amblyomma maculatum. Next base: position 729,123 of record JAJIZL010020202.1, on the reverse strand, counting down.
CAAGGAGAAAAGACGACACAACAAGAGCTCTCTTTAAACAATATTTCTTTCGCCTATTACAGCGGTTCTTATACCCTTGCAAACAAACACCGAACGTGTCAGAGGCACGTGGCTTGTGCACTGTGAACCACACGTCTTCTGCGCACTGTTGGAATTCAAAGGCCGTTCTACATCTGCCTCGTCTTTGTTAGCGATAGGGACTGTGCGCTGACACCTTCTTTTCATTGTATGATAATCTCACTAAGCTCTAATCTCTGAAGAACCAGCTGCGCACTCTGTATTCCCAATGCTTTAGATCATTCATCTTCTGCGACGCAAGTTTTTTTACGGACAGGCTCTAAACTCTATACCAAATTGTTGCAGTCTTAGCCAAAAATTATATGCGTGTTCGTTTAGTCGCTTGTAGTGCATCTGCCTGCCTTTTCTACACATTTCCCACCCATTCCACAGAACGACCATCATGCTTTGTTATGTAACTTTAGAAGTTAATGGCATGTCCTGTGTTGACACTATTGTGACCTGGGCTCCGACTGAGGTTTGGAGAAGATTATCCTGGAGCTGAATACAGGGACGGGTCTAGCGGACGCCGGCGTGCGACCGCTGCCAATTGCGTTGAGATTGCACACAACGAGATTTCAGAAGTTTGAAGGCGAACCGCATTTTTAGTTGTCGGGTGTTTCTTTCTTGCGAAACAATGCAGTAATGGCATATATTGAAATGCCTGTTTAAGAAAACATGTAGCAATCAAACAGGAGACCATCATGTAGAATCAGCAAAGCAAAGCTGCTGATATTGAAAACGCACATAAGAGGTCTTTTCTACGTCTGGTCTTGCAAGGAAATTCCTCGTGTTCGTTTTTTGTCGAAGAGCATCTCGTCACGGTCCACCAAAACGAAGAAATACTCGAGGTATACCGAATGTTTCCCGACAACAGAATTTACGAGTCTCCAGCGCTTTTTTTTTGCGTGGTGGGCTTCTGCCGCAACGCCATACCCAATTTCACTGACCTAGCGCGATCCCCCTATCATCATGGTCACTCAGTTATCTAACCTGACATCTGTGCTTTTGCATCTGTGAGCACTTGGTCTGTATTTCTCCGTATCTGTCCTCGTACCTGTGGTGCCACAACAAGATGACTACAAGATATCGCGGTGTGCTTCAATGGAACGGTAGAAGGGCTCTCCACAAAGGTTGGAGAGCTCAAATCCCGTCTTCGCATGAACAAGCTTCATGTATGGGCCATGCTACTGCAGGAGACCAACGCGTTGCCACCCATTCCTGGTTTCAGTGGATACGTGTCTCCTTCCATAAGCGACCGACGTGTGCACACGGATACTCCTCCGGGAAAGGTGGCTGTGTATATTGACTAACGGTTTCCTCAGGTCAGCCTTCCACTGAAAAACTGGTGCCCTCCATATCAGGAGGTAGTTGCAGTGGCAGTGAAATTTAGTAAGCCAACTGTTGTAGTTGTATCAGTCTATGGGAGACCTGGCGGTGGCTTTCCCTACCGCATAAACATGTGATGGTTACTGAATGTTAGGCAACAATACCCGGGATGTCCAGTTTTAGTTGGTGGTGACTTCAGTGCACCTCAACCGCACGGGGGATACCCCACCTTAAGTCCTCGCGGCAGGCGAGTGCGGGACGCCTTTACGGATGCGTTGTTTATTCTCCTGACCATCGGGATACAACGACGAGGGCTGTGTTTCATACTCGAAGTGGAACATACGCTCCAGATCTTACGTGGTGGTCAGGACCCGGCACTCTCTCGTGGCACTTGGAGACGGACTCCTGCGGGAGTGACCATCATCGTATTGTCATCGGACTCTATCCATCACAGGCCCTACGTTAAGCCGCAAGTGTTCAGTTGTCCATTGGGACAATTTCCGCGCCATTCCTCAAAGTCATTCTGTGATGTCGACACCAACGCTTTTATACCGCATAAAAAGCGCTCTAAATGAGGCTACAACCATTACTTGGGTGGAGATTGGCCGACCAGCACCGGATGTGCCTCTGCTCAACTTGTGGGCTGCTTGTCGACAAGCGGAACTGACCGCAGCTAGAGACCCAACTTCTGCGCAAGCACGTACAAGACGGAATTACATTACTGCTAAGGCTAGAAGTATGAGTGTGATCTCTCACGACGAGAATGGCATTTGCGTTGCGAGTAGTTCTCCACACATTCATCGAATGCTTATCTCTGGTGAACTTTCCATGCCGTGGAGCATGGTTGTCGTCGTCCTGATGCAGCGGCCACAGCATGCTTTGCAGCAAACTTGTCTCCGAATGATTTCGCAAGACAAGCAGCGCACAGGTTTTTCCCCAAGTACAACATGTTGCCTGCACCAGTTATAAAACCTTACTTGTGCGGCATGCTAGACCATGTCGATAACCTACCATCTGCTGCCGACACCGAGGAAATCGCGAGCCCATTCTCCATGCCCAAATGAATTGCAGGTATAGATGAAGACAACCGAAAGACAGCACCCGGTCCGGACTCCATTACATACGAGGTTTACAAAAACCTCAGTGGTGTGGCACTTCCTCAACTCCTTGACACCATTAACAAGGTATGGCTAGACGGCGATGTACCAGACAGAGTGTAGTTGAGTCTAATTGGAGTAGACTCCCCGCACCACTAATGTATCGCGGGTAGAGAGAAAGATGAGAAAAATAGGATACAAAAATAAATAAATGACAGATTGTCAAAAGGAAATAAATTAAAATAAATGTAGGAAAGATTGGGATTGTGAGGAGGAAATGTGAGGTGGCACCATCTAACGTCCACGGCCAAGGGAACGAACAGGGATCAGCGGGCATTTATTCAGATAGAAGAAAAAAAAAAAAAAAAATTTTCCTTCCCTTTTTCTTTCTTCTTCATTATCTTGTTTCTTCTGATCTTGTATTTCCCTTTCGAAGACGGCCTTTTTCCTAATCTTCACGTCTTCCTGTCTTGTTTTCTTTCTTCTTGATCTTGTGCTTTTCCTCTTTGCTTCTGTTCAGTTGTTCTCATTACAACATTCCTCTTCTGCGTTGTGTTTTCGGACTTTGTCATCTTTGACTTCTTTCGATAACTTCTTTTGTTGTCTGTTTATTGTTCTATAGTTGTTCTGTTGTTTGTGTTGTTTGTATAGGTTTTGCCACCTCCGAAGCATGCTCGCCCCTCGCCAAAGGCCGCAGGGGTAACTTCTGGTGCCAAAACTGTGCCTAATCATATGATTTTTCCAATATTATCTCTACCATTTCGTTGATAACATTCATGTTGTTTTCTGTTTTTAATATTTCTGGTTTTCGTTTCACTGGATTTTTCCCTACGAGTTTCTCTAATTTTTTCCTTTGTTCCTCTGTCAGTAAACAGTCTTCTAAATAATGATCAAAATTTGTAGGTATTTTGCCACATGAACATCTGGTGTTATCGCTTATATTAAATCTGGCTAAATAAAATGGAAATCTACCATGTCCTGTTAATGCTTGAGATTGGTAGTGATCGGTTGGAAAATGTCCCGGAATATGTTTAACATTTTTGATCCAATCATAAGTATATGTATCTTTACCATCTTTGTTCCATATGATATTCCATTTTTCTAGTATTTCTTTTTTAAGTTGTTTTTTGATGAATTGCTTTGTGATGGGGACAGCTATTTCATCCCCCTTATCCCAAGCTCCTTTTGCTAGTTCGTCTGCTTTGTCGTTACCTTCATTTCCACTATGTCCTCTTATGTATGTCAAAAATATCTTTGATGTTTTGTTTTTTAGTAATTGATGCTTTATTTCTTGAACAAAAGGATTGTTACTATTTGAATTATTGAGTGATTTTAGAGTACTGAGGCTATCTGTTATTATTTGGTAAGTTTTTCCGTCCTTTTTATTGTTGATATACTGTACTGCCTCTTTGATTGCAACTGTCTCTGCTACAAAGTTGTTACTATAACTGGGGAGTTTAAATTGTTTGTACTCTAACATTATCCCTGATTTATCAAATACTACGAATGCTGCACCATTTTTTACTTGCATTACGTTTCCTTCTGCATCTTTGTTTTGAATTTGAGATCCATCTGTAAAAATGTTGATATCTGTTTCAGTAATTTCTTCTTGGAATTCAAATTTCGGTCTTTCTGATGGGTGATATTCCCATATATCATGCTTATCTACTATTTCTTCACTTGCTATTTCCATAGTTTCCCATTTGAACAGTTTCTCCTTCTGCATGATTAAATATAGTTCGTTTTCTTGTTCTATTTTTAAGGTAACGGGAGGAATTCCTGCTAGTATATTAAGAGCTACATTTGGAGTTGTTCGATAGGCCTTTGTTATTAGAATTAATGGAATTCTTTGAATGACGCCTAGTTTCCTTTTGTTATAAACTCTCCCATCATACCAAACTGGGGATGCATATACTATTTGTCGCTCAATTGCTTGTAAATAAATTTTCCGTAATATCTCTTTTTTGATTCCTTTCCTCACTCCTGTGAACCTACTTAAATTTTTTGTTAAGGTTTGAACTTTATCTTGTATATATTTTAAGTGTGGTAAAAATGACATTTTCCTGTCAAATATTACCCCCAATATTTTGAGTTCTGTTACTACTTTAAGTTTTGCAGCATCCATTTTTATATTTGGTGGATGTGTGCCATAATCTTTACCTATTGTGAGTACCTTTGATTTTTCCGGATTAAATTTCAAGTAATGCGTAGTTCCATACTCATGTATTCTCTCTAAGATATCATTTGCTTTCTTTTCTAAGTCTCTTCTTGATTTGTATTTGATTGTAACGATAATGTCATCTGCAAAAGCTTGCAGATGTGTTTCCGGTGGTTTTTGTATATTAAATATACCATTAAGAGTTAAATTCCAATAAATGGGACTTAATGGAGAACCCTGAGGTGATCCTGTATCTAAATCTCTTTCTATGTTTCCAGTTTCAGTTTCGTATATGATTTTCCGTTGTCTTAACATACTGTCAGTTACTTTTATTAAATTGTTATAGCATTTCAGTAATTTTAGCTTTCCTGTTACAATTGTTGGTTTGATAGAGTTAAATGCGTTTTTAATGTCTAAAGAAACTATTGCTATGCCGAGGTGATCGAGTTTTGCTTCAATTATTTTCTTTTTGATTTCCTTTAATGTTGTTGTGGTTGATGTTCTATGTTTAAATCCGTATTGATATTTTTCAAATAGGTGATTTTTATGAAGGTAATGATAAATTCTGTCTTTAATTAGCTTTTCGAATACTTTGCCTAGAATTGAATTTATTGCTATAGCGCGATATTTCTCTATTCCTATTCTTTTTTGGAAATCTCCTTTTGGTATTAATACAATTTTGGACGTTCTCCATTTCTTAGGAAAGTATCCTAGCTTTAAGCAGGAATTAAATAGGTTATTAAAGTATTTGCTTTGTGTTTTATATAATGTTTGTACGAAGGTAGTGTTGATTTTGTCAGGACCTGGAGTGACATTAGTTCTTAGGTTTTTTATTACACCTTCTATCTCTGTTGCAGTGAACTCTTTGTCATCTATCAAATTGTTGCAGTCTAAGTCATCCGTTCCATCTGCGTGATCTTCTGTCTGGTTCTTTTCGTTTCTTCCTGTTTCAAATAAAGCATCCAAAATGTATTCAATTGTTTCCGTAAAAGTGTTTGTTTGTTGTCCATCTGGTTTTACTAGACTTTGAATCTGAAGTGGAATTTTCAATTGTTTTCTCGCTATTTTATACGGGAGTGTAAACGGGTTTTTCTCAATTTTTTGACAAAGTCTGTCCCAACTTTTATCTTTCGCATCTTGTAACATATTATTATACACTGTGTGTTCTCTATAGTATTCTTTTTTTAAAATTTGCCTCAGTTCACCTTTTGTTCTCTGATATCTTCTCCTCATGGCTCTTATTCTTTTCCTTTCCACTTCGAGGTCAACTGACCACCATGAATTTAGTTTATGCTTACTGTCTTTTAGTTTCGTTTTATATTTATTTTGTAGTGTTTCAATTTTTTCGTATAATTCTTCGACGTTATTATCAATTTCTTCTGGGGTTTCGAGTTCAAATGTTCCGTTAAACCATTTATCTTTGCTTAAGTGTTCAAGAATTTTTTGATTTGCTTTTAAGGTTAAGTGATATTTTTCAGGTTGATTAACATTCGAGATTGTTGTTTGTATATAACGATGATCACTATAATTTATCTCTTTCAATACTTCCCATTTACTTACTTCTGTTTGAAACTGTTCGTTAACTATTGTTATATCAATCCAACCTTTTGCTCTCGATGTTTTGAAAGTTGGTGGTGAATCTCTTTCATTTAATATGACGAGGCTGTTCCTGATAATGAATTCCAGTATTTCTTCGCCTTTATTATCATTTTCTCTGCTACCCCATACTGTATTTTTTGCATTAAAATCGCCCATGATGATTATGTTTTCTTGCTGGAATTTCACTATTTCTGTCTCCAAAGTATTAATAACTGGAATTATGTCGTCATTCGGTGGGCAATAGCAATTGAATATTATAATTGATTTATTCCCTTTTGTGATTCTAGCTATTATTATGTTACTGGTGGTTTTGATTGGAAAAATCTGTACATTCTCATCATGAATAATTATTGCAGTTTTCGGATTATCTGTGGATGCTATAATTTTGTGTTTGATGGGGAATGGTATTATTTGATTATTGTAATGATATGGCTCTTGAATTACTGAAATATTGTGGTGATTTTCATCATTAAAATCTTTAAGTGCTTGATTTGCCTTGAATGCACGTGCTAAATTAACCTGTATAATTTTTAGCATATTGCTGTCATTTGTTGCTTGCACTGTTTTATTTGATAGTTGAGTTTGTTGTGATGTGTTTTTCGTATTAGAGTAGCCTGCTACCGATGTATTCTGTGCCATGTTGTTGACGAGAGTTTTATGTAAGTCTTTGAATTATTCTTGCTTTCTCTTCTTCCTTTTTCTTCAGGTATACCGGACATGAGTATGAAAGCATAGAGTGGTGGACTTTTTCTGCCGGCACTCCTGCCTTGTGACACACTAGACAAAATGCCTGGAGTTCACATTCTCTGCTCTGATGCCCGTGTTGCCCACAGTTGTTGCATCTTGGGTCTTCTTGACATCCAAATGATCCATGATTGTACGTTGCACATTTAAGACACCTGTTAACGATGATGTTGTCAAAAACAGGTGTTCTAACCCAGCCAATATTCAATGTGCGCCTGTCTCGGAGTTCTTCGTATCCATTCTTGTTAACCGCTAAAATGACCGTGGTGCCATTGCGACCCTGGTACTGCTCTTTCAGTTCGATGTCTTCGGGATTGCACTTGAGGTCGTTCTGAAAGATGAGTTTGTCTACGACTTCTTCCTGTGGTATGTCTTTGTCGATGCCAACGAGCTTAAGCTCAAGGCGGCGACCCTTGGGCTTCTTAATATCCAAGTTCTTTAACTGTTCTTTTCTTTCGATGTAGCTTTTCAACCGATCGATGGAATCGGCATCTGTTGATGTGATGATCACTCCTTCTTTGCTTGGCCGCAATGTGGTGTCCTTTATCTTCAGCTCCGTTGGATCGATTTCCTTCTTTAGAACGTCCATGATTTTTTCCTTCGTCAAAGTTTTTGATGTAATGATGACTGCCGTTGTGTCTTGCCTTTTCATTTCTGGCTTTTCCACGGGTTTCTGTACGGCCTCTGCATAACTCTGAGGGGGAGTTGTTCTTTGAAGCCCCTCAATCTGACCTTTCAGAAATTGGTTTTCATGTGTTACTTCAAGCAACATAGACTTCAGTTTTGACACTTCTGTCAATACAACATCGAGTAGGCTTGCTGCTGTCTCATCTCCCTCTGATATGACCGAAATCCTACAGAGGGCTCTCATGATGGATTGATCACTTTTTGCCATTTTTTTTGTAATGGACTTTATGTCTTCTCTCCATGGGGTAATTGATGGATCTTCTTTGTCGCTTGCGCCGCTTGCGACGCTTGCATTACTTCTCCCAGGAGTTTCGGTTCGAATTGGTGATTTGTTGGGAGGTTCATGTAGCTTTTCTTGATTCAGTGGTTGCTCGTCTTCTCCAGACCTCCATTGTTGGTCGTTCTGTTCCTCATTATCCTCTTCGTTTGGCTCGTTGTCCTCTTCGTTTGAGTTTTTTGCGAGTTGTTGGCTCTCTTTTTTCCCTTTTTTTCGTTGTTCAATACTCGATGTTGTCATTTCTTGATCTTTTTCCTCTTGATATGAAGAGGTGTCCCTTCTTCTTTGTTTGGCAGTTTTCTTGGTCTTCTTCTTTTTACGGTCTCGTTTTGAGTTTTGTGGTTCCGTCGTATCTGTCAGGCTATCGGCGCTTGAGTAGAGAAACTCTTCTCTCCTACTCATTGCGTATTTTTGAACGATGCTCCCACGGTGTCGTGTCTTCTTCACGTTTCTGTTCTTCTGATTGGTTTTTGTTCAGTGTTACCAAGAGCCGTTTTCCAGCTCTGGGACAATTTCTTCCTTTTATTTCCCTAATTCAGTCAAATCCGGTTACTTGTTTTTATCTGGCACCTGTGCTATAGGTCGCCCTGGGGTCTTAGGTTCGATTTCCACTCCCAAACGTGTTGAGCAATTCAAAAGTGTGTCAACACGTCTGCGTCGGACACCCGATGAAAACAAGCAGCTGCAGTGGCCTGTGTGATAAGCCTTGCAAGTTATGCAATTTTCCACTTTTTGAAGATTTTTAATTTCTTCGGTTTTTTTATACTTCTTGCATCTACTGTTGATTGATGCAGTAATTCCTTTGATCCTATTTGAAATCCAACGTTTTTTTTGGCGTTCCGAGCGTTATTTCTCGAAATTCCAAGATTTGGTGGGATTTCTTGCCGGTCTGGCAACACCGTACTTGGAAAACACTGGGTGTTACGTCATTGCTTCTATAGCTCGTAATGCCTTCACATTAGAGTTTCCAAATTTGTTCCAACTTGTTACCCTCGCAATCCTGAAGAATTTGAGGGGCTATAGCTCTTTGTGGGACAAATAGTTCTGAAGTTATGTGATTTTCCACTTTTTGCACAATTTTTAATTTCACTCCCGGTTCGTCCTTTTCTCGTTTTTATGTCTTGAAATGGATTAAAATGTCCTCCTTATTCTTCTTTTTCCAAAAATAATTTTTTTCCTTGTTTTGAAAAATGTTTTTCACAATTCACCAATTTTAGTCGAATCGATGTACCAGACAGCTCGAAATAGGCTATTGTGATCCCCACTCCTAAGCCAGGAAAAGCGCCAACGGACCTTAGCAACTTTCGACCTATTTCCTTACCGCCAACAATTTGCAAGCTTGCTAAGCAAATACTTGCAACACGAATCTCGTGGTGACTTGAACATCACGGTTTCTACCATCCGGCCCAAATTTGCTTTCAACCATCTATAGACACAGAAGATGGATGTGTTGTCTTGGCGTCCTCAGTATTATCATCCACCCGCAGCCACAATGTACGCACTGTCCTCGACCATGGATGTAAAAAAGGCTTATGATGACATCAGTCATGCTGCATTCTGGATTCAATTTACATGCTCCATTTACCACTTAGAGTGCGCAATTTTGTAAACTCTTTCCTTGAAGGTAGAATATTTGCAATACGCCTCAGTAGCGAGGCCATAGGATCATTTGTCCCTCTTCGCGGCATAGCCCAGGGATTTGAGTTGTTACCAACATTATTTAATATTGCGTTTATCTCACTTGCATGGCGGTTGCATAAAAAATCTGATGTTAAATTCTTAATATACGCTGATAACATAACCGCAGGGGCCGCGTAAACCATCGGCAACATCTCATCTACCAGGAACCCCACTTCAGGAAAATTCGACTGCAAAAATATTGGGCTTTCCACTTTCACTCCCACCTTCCTCCTTTCCCTTACGGCGCGGTTCACGTGTCCACAGAGCAAGTGTGACAGATACTGCGCCTTTCCCTTCCTGCGAACCAACCAACCAACCAACCAACCAACCAACCAACCAACCAACCTACGATTCATGAGTCAGGAATTGGAACTTCATGGCTATCTGGCGCTAAAAAACAGGCTCGGCGGCTGCGTTTCGATGGAGGCGAAACGAAGTGGCGTCCGTGTACTGTGCGATGTCAGCGCACATTAAAGATCCCCTGGTGGTCGAAAATATTCCGTAGCCCTCCACTACGGCTCCTCTTTCTCTCTTTCCACTTTCACTGCCACCTTCTTCCCTTCCCTTACGGCTCAGTTCAGGTGTCCACATAGTAAGTGTGACAGATACTGCGGCTTTCCCTTCCTGTGAACCAATTATTTTTATTATTTTTTAACATAACGGTGTGGAGCACACCTACCGACTCAATTCCTCTACCCTGCAATCAGCTTTGGATATTACGTGTACATATGCATCTTCCATTGGGCTTGCACTTTCTGCCAGTAAAACAACATTCATAACAGTCGCCAACCGCTGGGGCCGCGTAAACCATCGGCAACATCTATTCGTCTACATCTACCTAAAATTCAACTGCAAAAATATTGGGCTTAACAATTCATGAGTCAGGAATTGGAACTTCATGGCTACCTGGCGCTAAAAAACAGGCGTTACAGACTCTGGGTCTAATTCTGGCGGCGCTTGCTCAGATGTTGCAAGACAGTTGGTGCTGGCAGTTCTGCAACCGCGCCTTGTATATCAAGCCCAATTTCAGCATTTGACAAGGGCACAGTGAGATCGACTTGAGGCTATAAATCGAGAAGCAATGAGGGTCATCACCTGCCTTCCTCGCATTACACCAATCGTGGCGCTCCAAGAAAGCGCACAACTGAACACAATATATGAACTGGTGCAGCAACGACGTGATGCACGCAGGAAAGTCACTGTGTGGGCGTGACTTTCTTTGCTGTGAAATGCCGTCATATGCAGGGGCAGCCGCCCCGTCAAGCTGCTCTTCGAAGCAGCTTTTTAGCGGCTGCTCCTTTCCTTTCCTTGTAGGAAAGGAAAAAATAAAGTATTATTTTTATTATGATTATTATTATGGCCGCACTCTCTCACGCAACGTGCGCTCTGACGGCTTATGCTTCGACACATTCAGTACTACCACCGCCACTGCCAGTTCTTCCTCCGTGGCGTTTTGTACAGCTGAGCGATAACAAGCCAACTGATTTACTACGACCGAGAACACTGGAAACGCGTCGTCACTTCGCGACCCAATTATGGAACAAGATGCACGTTTGCCACATGGTTCCATTGTAATTTACGTCGACGTAAGCATCCAAGCCTGCGAAGGGCTAACAGCACTTTACTGTCCTAGCATGTCTTCAATGAACAAGACTTCAACATTTCAATTACCGTTACCTCCATCTTTTTGTGGGAAACTGCTTGCAGTGCAAGAGGCGCTTCGCTATGTCACCGCTATTCCCATGCTTCCCACGACCCGTATTGTCATACGTACTGATGCCCTCCAGGTGATAAAGCTAGTAGACGCATTAGTAGTAGCACGGAAATCTGCCAAAACATACACAGTCTAGCGGCTCGCATACCAACTCCAATTCGTATTGAATGGACCCCGCGTGATTTTTTAAGAGCTCAAAGCCATGCGGATTCTGCTACCCGCCTTTCAAACTCAACCTCGACCTCGCCAAACCGCCTAAAATTTGACATTGCTACCCTGATTTTAACAAGAAAGGAGCACTTCCGGCGCCGTGCACGTGCTCATACCTCCGTGTACGGTAAGCCTCCCCCGCGGTCTAACCCGTGCAGAGTAGGTGGCGCTTCGGAGAATTAGAGTGGGGTCAGGGTGGCCCTAATACCAGCTGTGACCCGAAAGTGGCCACAATTTCGGTATTTATATCCACACCCTTGGTGCCCCGTATGCAAGTCTAGAAATATAGAAGCTGTCATCCATCACCTGCTGTGGTAATGTCCAGCGTTGAAGCCGACGCGGATCCGGTACCTGATGGCAACAGGCCTTTCTCCCCATAATCCGCAGTCACATGCCGTTTGGAAGCTGGGACCGCATCATCGTTCACTCCTCGATTGCATTGCATCAGCCAACCTTTTTCATTTATTTGACCCCACCCTTCAACCATCATAACATTCCTTTTATGCCCTGAGGCAATCAACTTCGCAAAAAGAGGAGCAATTTCTTTAGTGCAGACACTAAGCAGGGATCATTCTCTGCCTTGCCTGAGGCCATCGCGGCCACCGAACGTCTACGGCTCCTCGACCTCAACATGTCAACCATGGTTCATTCGACGTAATCGATTAGGGCATAACTGGAATATGGCTTCAAAAGTAGCAAGGAAAGCTATGCCCTATGGTGTTTGCTAGCCATATGTCAAGAAATCGGCACACTTTTTCATTAAGCCAGCGCTGCGCGAAGGAAGCGTGTGCGGCGGCTGCGTCGAACTTTTCACCACATTCCAGAAACGGCCTTTCCAGCGCGAGGAGAGCGCGTGGCCTTGTACGCATCGGCTTCACCCTCCCGATCATCGCTCGGTGGCGAAGGAGACGTGCGGTTGCCTCACCCGGCCGGAAGATACTCGTTCTCTTCAGACTTTTCGACCACACCTAACCAATGACGACGCGCGGCTCGGCGGGAGGAAAAGGGAACTCTTAAATGAGCGAAGGTAAGTGCATGTGCGCGCCAGCCTTTGAGCGTCGTAGAAGACAGACGCGGCGCACTCTATTTATCCAGATCGCCTCACTTGTGTGAGTGAGTAGGTGTTTGGGCTACTATTGCGGTGAGTTCGCAAGTGCTACTGCACTTCTTCTGGGATTCACCCGCTGGTGGCAAGCCCACAGATCCGCGAGTGAGCGGCGCTCGTCTTACGCGGCGGCCACATCTTGACTCTCCAGGCGTCGGCCTGCAACAGTGCGCGGTGAACAATTTGGTGTTAGTTTATTTCACTCTCTCGTGTATTGTTCCGTGTTGTAAAGCCTCTGTATTATTTAATGCTTCTTTAGTTGCATGTTTAGCGTCGCTTTTCTCTGAGCCTCTCGTCTGTGTATCTCAAGTGTTCTTGTGAATTTCTCCGTATTATCTCTCTTTGTGTATAAAGTTTGTTTTCTTCGTTACTTCTGACTCTGACCATTACTCTTGCTTGAACCGGTGAAAGCTCGGCACAAAACGGCCACCCCCTTCTGTCACTACAAGGTAGTTGAATTCCGGCTGAGTTTCCCACGCAAGTCGAGGGCATCTCCTTTGAAACCGGAACAGCTACCTCGAATCACTCTAAGGGTGTCTGGGAGTGTGCGCACCAATAATGGCGCGCCGTTAATAACGTATAGTTATTAACGGGTGACACCATACCCTCACTGGACCGGCGCGGAACTAAAATGTGGCAAAGAAATTATCCCTAGCGCTCGTGTTGGCACTAAAGAAATTTTACATATATTTGGCTAGACCGAATACATCATTCAGACCCATCATCGGGTGCTGTCATGACTCTCAAATTTGGAAACTCAAGCCGGCTGCTTAGCCCGCTGTTCCGGGAAATGATATTATGTGGTGAAATTCAGAACGGGGAATTTCAACAAACTAGCAGAAGCTCTTTCCAGAGCTCAACTTTCCTGAAGAAGGTGAATGGGCACGCGAAGCCCTGGCTGAAGCAGCCCCAGAAGATGCTGGAGTACGTGGTGTCTCGTCAGCATCTCAACAATGCTTAGCACACTGACGTCAATTGGATCCAGGTACATTAGTGCCCGCCCCAGCCCTTGAAGCAGGCGATGACCTATTTTTGTGGTAAATGCTTGCTGCCGCCACGTATAGTGATGAGTGAACTGCTCGTGTCGTTGTCCTTAAGAGCATTTTCAAGCCACACCGACACACACCGTGCGTGTTACCATAGTGGAAAAAAAGTTAAGACAACGTCTACCGTCCCTCAATGATACTTGCGGGGGGCTAGTTGGTGCATGTTCCTTTGAAAAATTGTAGCGCCATAACGAACAACAGATGCAGACAGGACTGGCGCATCCTGTCCTGTCTCTTTCTGAGTGGTGTTCGTTTTGGCACTACATCTTTTGAAAGGACTTCTACCGTGTCCTGTCATGACTTCATATCAGAAATGATGTCTAGAAATATACTCTTACTTGTCCTACCGACCATACTGCATAGCCGAGGGGAGGTAAAAGAGTGGGCTTCATGCTTCCTGCAGATGGCCGATACTCATAGGAAATCACCCCTTGCTATATAATGGGTACATATGCCAGATTCATGAAAACGAATCGGTACTTGGTAGCTGTCATTTTTCCAAATGAGTACAAATATACCCTGTGCGAAAATAATTGAAAGCTAATCTGAGATAAGCTGCTAGAAAGATTCATCCGCTTTGAGCTCTTAGTGAAACTAACCACTGATGAAACCAAGCATTCCGCGGCTATGATATTCACTGGCTCCTTGAAAGCTCATGGCGCGCAGCAAAAAAAAAAAAATAAAAAAAAAAACGACCGTCCGCTACAGCCCTCAGGCGGTAACGGGTCACCGTGTGCGGTAGCGGAATAGGAAGGATTACAAAACGGGCCAACCGAAATCTTAAAACCAAGCATGGGGCATTCACTGGGCACCGCAAAGACTTAAGATTCCAGTGTGCAGGATATAGCACTGGCTACAAGGAACAGGTAATCAAGTCAACTAGTTTTACGACGCCGGCTGTCTCATCGGTCGTGAGCTCCGGTTTTGTTATCTAGAAGGTGGCGCCCTGAAAGCTTTGGACAGCATGACCAGAAATGAATAAGATTTGCGGGTAAATTTAGAATAAATGTTCGACTCTATTTGCAGCTAGTCAACAATGAAGGATCTAAGAACGCAGGTGAAGAGAATTAGTAGACTGGTACAAAAAATTAAAGGAGTACACTCTCCCCTTCTTCGACGTCAAATTTACCGCCGTCATCCATAGCTAAATGTTGGTACTATGTTTCACTATAGTAACAAAATATGAACTTCTAAAGCACTTGTCAACATATAACATTTATTTTAGTGCGAAAAGCTAAGTCCCTCCGAAAATTTAAAGCACAAGATTCACGCTAAACATTTTTCATCCGTAGCAACTACCGAAAATAGCCTATTAGATGTAGGCCATTTAAAACGGCATATGATATCGTATAAACAGGTACTGCTTACCCTGAATATCTTTGTAAATTGTACCATCATCCTGGCGGATCCCAAGTTTCATGCTAGAAGAAAAAATTAGAACAATAAATTAAACTTAGGAGCAGATGCTTTAAAAATCTTCAGGCTTGTTTTTGAGCTCAGTATCACTGGATAAAAATTATTTCAGAGTGACTAATCTACTCCTGAAGCGCCTAAGCTTTTTTGAATCTAGTAAAGAAACTAAGCTAAATTGAAGGAGGCGCGGTGGTATTTTGGTGGTATTTTGGTGGTGGTGGTATTTTTCATAGGTCAGCACTTGCAAAGAAAACACTGCTTAGACAGAAACACTACTATTTTGTAAATCTTTGCACACGCTATATCAATGAAAACGTTGCGGCTATTTGGGAAACGTTGAGACACTGAAGCCACCATTCATATGTCAGTCAATTGTAGAGATGGCGAAGTAAAATGAAACATATTTTGTGAGATGGACCCCATGCATGGCCGTGCCGATACAGGCGCTCGATAGAAAACTAGGGCAAACAAAAAGCTTCAGTACAACTTATTGATCAAAAGGTCGTGTTTTGTACGCCACAAAGAGAGAAACCGTTCACCTAAAATCCTTGTCTATAGGCTTGTTGGAGGGCGGGGGGGCCTTTGTAAAATAAAACTGCGAAAACGACAGGACGGATGCAAGAGGACAACACAGGGCCGTCCTGTGTTGCCTTCTTGACCTCATCCTGTCGTTTCTGCTGTTTTATTTTACAAAGGAATCAGATACTTGGAACCAAGTGGTGCTTATCCTTTGGCTTGCTTTTAGGTTTTCAAAGCCTGTGTTTCGTTTATGAGATTCAAATTAATATATTTGCTTAGTAAAATATTGTACAAAAGAGGGTGACAAAAACATCTGGGCCTAGCAAGATGATAGTTTGGGCTCATGCAACGAATGCACAAAATAGCGTACCCAGACGACAGTTATATATATATAAACCTTTTATATAAAATATTATTATCAGGCAATATATATAAAGATAAAAATAGTGCATGACCTCTAAGACAACAGGAAACGAGGATTTAAAGAGATTTTAGAACATAAACAACAACACATACTATTTCAAAAGGAACAGAGGTTTCAAAGAATTCCTTGTGCTACAACAGCAAAGAGAAAATTTTGGGATAGCCCTAATTTTAAGAAAAAAAAAATAGTTACTTTTTTCATGTGGTCGTTGGTGTACGAGAGAAATTGTGGTTGCTATATATAGATAATAGAACGTTTTCTATATTTTTGTCAGTGTATGCTAACAATCCTGGATAGTATTCGTTAACCTAAATGTTTCTCAAATAATATATTGGTTCTTTATAGGACTAATATATGAGGCAATTTGCGGGATCTGGATTCTCTGCTTTAAGCACAGGAGACACCCTTTCTATTTTAGGGTCGGGTTATATGCCACAGTTATAGGCGTCGTTGAATATATTTTGTTAAAATAAACTTGTAGGTCTATGTTCCTATTTTCTCTGCTCCAATTTTACTGTAATAGTGTAATATTCGGGGTGTTTGCCACTCTTTAATTAGAGCACAAAACACTTAATTTGCGCGACTGTTATATCAAAAATACAAACATTTGCATAGTCTTACCATGTAATGAGAAGCGGCTAACTTGATGTATTTGTGCAGCTAGATTACAGCCAATATAAACATTCATTAAACTCATTGAGGGCATTCATTTTGGGAACCACTCGTTTTAGAAACATCGAGGTGGTACCAAACGATTTCATCTCGACGAGATCTATGCTAAATACAGGTTCTTCTGATGCCCCATAGATGGTATTACTCGATGCTAGATGTTGACAGTGAAGATTGCAGTGTTTGAAGAAAATTGTGCTATCGTGTGTTTAAGACTTGATGTCATAAGGGTGAATAAAGAAACGTCAAACGTATGCAGTCAACGTTCAATGTGTGCTGCAATATAAACACCCACAGACTCAAACTAAATTCTATAAAACTCATGAACTCTTGTGCTTCAACGTCAGGCTACGGCGGAAATTGTATTGACCCCAGCCTGATGATATCTAACGTGGTGGCCTGCTTGGAGCCGGCATACGCCTTTTGCCTGTTCCTTGATTCAGGCAGTGAGTAAAAATGTTATCAATAAAAAATAGCATTCGCATAGAGCTAGCTCCTAACGAAGATTGTGTAGTTAACTATTTTAACTTTTCTTTTTAATTCAGGCCTAAATATTAGAGCACATCAAACGCTGTGCATTGAAATAACGTAGAGAATATTTTGCACGTCCTGTGATACGAACTATTGTCCCCCTCAGTGTTTGTCGTTGCCCACGGAGCTAATCGCTAATCACAACATGGCGCAAGTGAAGCTGCACTGCGAGTTCCCAGGCTAGCCGCGTGATATTATCCAGCTCGTGAAATAGTTCCTGCTTCCTCTTTTCGAACGCCACCGATACAGTCAATTTTTGTCGCAAGACCTCTTGGGTCGACCACAATCAACTAAATATAAACTATATACAGCACCTCCCTATGACGGGATGAGTGCTAGTTATGGCGGTTTTTGTTGCTGCGATATCTTTTTTGCTTGCCTCCATTCGCCTATTTTGTAAGTACTTTGCGAAAAACTTGAATTGCATGTGTGCCTTAAATTTCCTACTGGCAAAGTCTAATTTTTATATGGGTGTGCTATTTATATTACCATTTATTATTTGGAGAAAACCTACGATGCAACTAACGCTGAAAGGCAAAATGCTTCGTACATTAGCACACACGAGTGAGAAAAGTCCCATGAATTTGGTGCACACGTGTACGCCATAGAAAAGAAGACATAATCCCCGCCGGAGAGGCGCACAGCTTACGGCGCGTTCAATTACTATGCCCGATGATGCGGAATCGAAAGCCTGCCTCGGTGACCACTTTTCGTTTGAGGCGAAAAGCTGGGCGCCCGTGTGCTGTAGGATGTCTGCACGTTAAAGAGCCCCGGTGGTCGAAATTTCAGGAGTCTTCCACTACGACGTCTGTGAGCGCCTGAGTCGCTATGGAATGTTAAACCCCATAAACCAAACAAAACCGAAGAAATCACCGCTATCAGCTCCTCTGGCACACAATTCTTCGAAGAGTGAAGCTTCTCGAGAACTTGGTAATTGCAGCACGCTTGAATCGAGGGCAAACTGAATAATGTCGCAAAACATTGTATTATGTATATGGTGCGGCCAGCAAACGCTTGCATGCGGTCATATTATTTTGCTTGCAACACTCAGAAGTCTGCGCCTTTGTTGGCCTTCATTGTCGCCGAGGCAAGGCTTTACATATTTCTCTAGCGTAAGGTGAGTCTGTTCGAATGCGCGCGGAATGCAGAGACGAGGCGGAACGCTTGGCGTCTCGCTTCCAACTGATTTATTTTCTTTTATGAGCCGGCCACTACACCAGTAGCCGGCTGACGTCGGTCGGCTACGGCTGGCTACTTTTCGCTAGCAGCGCCGTGGCCTTGCTATGGCGTATTTTGGGATTTACCAAAGTACGCCCCTCCCCTTTCTAGTGCGAGCATAAAGTCAACGAATAAAACAGCTCACAAGCCTTGAGGTTTAGGCGGCTTTCTGCGTTCAAACGTTTGCCATTGTGAGTGTGTTAGCTGCTGGTCTCACTCGCGGTAGAATCCGCTGCCGCGGGACGCCTCCTCCATGGGCGCTAGGCGCCTGGCGGGAATGGCTGTTGTGGACTGAGTTTCCACGAAAGCAAGTTTCGCTTTGTCCAGTAAAACAACTTCCGGCCGGCCTCGCATTTCAATACTGAGCATTTTCTTCCCACCAGGAAAGTCTTAAATGATCCGTCATACAGTAGTTGTAGGGGTCGTCTCATTGCGTCGTTACGCAGAAACACATGACTATATGCATGAAGTTCTTCGATATCATGTAGGCGAAATGCGTAGTAGCTGGCGAAAATGCGGGCTTGTAGGCCAGACGCCAAACACTCGGCAGGCACACTAAGTGTCGTAGCGTAGACAAGTTCCGCAATGCTGAATCTGATGTCTGCCTTGAACGTTGTGCCTAGACCCAAGAGCACGATGGACAACCACTTCATCCAAGAGTGCTGCTCACTTGCCATGAGTGCTACTTTCATTTCCCGGTGAAACATCTCAACCATTCCATTGCTCATTGTGTGGAAGAGTTTTGTCAGACTAGTGAACAACGGACACTCAAATTGGCTTTCTCTGTCCGTTGTAATGGAGGAAGGGACACCAAACTGGCATAGACAGTGGCCTAAAAACTCCCTGCAGCAGTTTCGGCTGTAATATACGGAATCGGAATGGCCTCCGCCCAAAGCGTGAAACTGTCTACGCAAGTCAGTATGTTTGGCCCTGACAAGGTGTCAACGGCCCAGCTATATCGACATGAATGTGGTCGAGTCGATCATCCAGTCCTTAGAACTCCTCCAACGGTGCTACGGTGGGACGCTGAACCTGGAAACGTTGACACGCAAGACATTCGCGTGTCCATTCTCGGAAATCGCGGTTGATGCCGAGCCATACGAAAAGTGCCGTGAGAAGCTTCTCGGTTGCCCGGATTCCTGCATGTGAAAGTTAGTGAGCGATGCGCACATTTCCCGATGAAGGCAAGCAGGCGCGAATGGTCGATTTTTACCTGTAGATGTGTCGCAACAGATGTCTCCTCTGGGCATATAGAACCACTGCAGCGTCGATGCTTCTTAGAACGGGCTCAATTCGTCATCATTGTTTTGAGCCGCCGCTAAGTTTTTGATGTCTATTCCCATGGGTCAAATGATGGCATTTACAGTGTTATCGACTGCCTTGATGTGGCGGATGCTCGTGGTGACTTCAGATATGTAGGACATCTGCAGCAGTTTACGAGCCATGTGAGCGCCCCTATCGAAATTCAGGGGCAATAGGGCGTAGGAAAGGGGCTTGTGATCTGTCAGACAAAGAATTCGCTTCCTTCTAAGCAATAACGAAAGTGCTGGATTGCTGCGTAGAAGGCCAAACGTTTTCGCCCGAAAGTGCTCTAACGCTATTCGGTCGGTATCAGTTTCCCAGAAAAGAAAGCGATACCGCCATACTTCTTTGCTGAGTTGTTGAAGGACGGCACCGACAGCTGCGTCCGAGGCGTCGACAATGATGCACTGCGGAACGCCAGGTTGTGGGTAGGCGAGAGTCGCGGCGTTGGCAAGGCATGCCTTGCTCCCTTGAAAAGCCGATTCGGCGCCATCAGTCCAGCGTAGCTCCTTAATAGCACCTTCATGGGACGAAAGTAGGAGGTGGAGAGGATGTAAAATGGCCGCGCTCTGAGGTGTGAAGTGTTGGCAGTAGTTTACGACACGCAGAAGCTCGCAGAGCTGTACCCTTGTCAGTGTGAGGTTGAATGCCAGAGCTTGAAACATGGCCAAGAAAGGTAACCTTCTGGACATTCAGCTCGAACTTGCCCGTGTTCACTAAGATGCCGCGCTCAGCCAGGCGCTAAAATACAGATAGCAAGCTCAAATCATGCTCGTCCGGTAAACTGCTTGCGTTGTGTACGTCTCGAGGCATGCATGGCAGAATTTGAGGTCGTGCAAAACATTGTTTATAAAGCGCTGGAATATCTGTTCGGCGTTTCTCAGGGCGAACAGCATGCGAAAAATCTCAAGCAGGGCGAGTGGCGCTGTTGTCGCCGTCTTCGTGGCGGCTTCTGGAGCCATTGGCATCTGATGGCAGGCCCACACGAGGTCGCTTTTAGAGAAAATTGTTGCACCCTGTAGACATGGCTGCGACAGCATGAATGTAGGGTACCGGATAGCGGTCGGGCACTGTTGTTGGTTTAAGCGCTCGATATTCCCGCAGGGTCGACAGTCTCCTGATGTAGACTTAGGTACCGTGTGCCGGGATGACACCAAAGGGCTGGCGGATGGGCGGATTATGCCGAGTTCGAGCAAGTGGTCAAACTCCTGGCGTGCTATTGCAGCTTTTGTGGAGTCATACATCATGGCCTAGCGTATACTAGTGGGCCTGTGGTGACAACGTGGTGGGCTACACTGTGTTCTATGCTCGCGCCTGCCAGTGGGGGCCGCGTCAGCTTGGGGAATTGAGGAGGATGCCAACGAATCGGGCTGCGCCTGGCGGTGCCACGAGCGTGCGACTAAGGGGTCGATGCTTGCATGGCTTCTCTGTCATAGGGGATCCTGTAGGCCTGGTTGCGGATGTCGACAAGCAATCCAAATTTATGCAACACGTCCGCTCCCAAGATGGCAAATTTTACATCGGCCAAGACAAAAATTCACCGATGTATCATTGCAAAGTCAAGGGTCCAGTGAGAGGGAGGGTTGGCCGTACGTCGATATTGTCGTGTTGTTAGCAGCTTGCAGCGGCGATGCCGTAAGCCCTTTACGATCGGCTGGCGCTAGCATTACACTGACCTCTGTCCCTGTGTACACCAGAAAACGGGTGCCTTTCTCACGATCGGTCAAGAAAAAAATCGATTGGCTACTACACGGCGAGGCGAAGGCACTGCTCGCCCTCGGTGCTGACCCGGGGAGGTTCCCCGATTCTCGCACAGAGGTCTACAGGTCCACGCAGCTCTGTTAAGCTTGCGGCGTTACCAGAACACTGCGTTGTTGTGAAGTGGTACGCTGTCGTGTGCAGTGGTCATCACTCGTCTGCAGCGTCGCGATGGTGTCAGCGATGCGAGAAATTTCTTCTCGCATCTCTTGCAGGGAGTTGGTAGGCACGGACGGTAAGTCTGCGTGCACCACCGTGACTGTTGACGTGGCGACGGCCATGATTTTGTCAGCGAGTCCCAACATCTTGGTAATAACCGT
Source organism: Amblyomma maculatum (assembly GCA_023969395.1). Lineage (NCBI taxonomy): Eukaryota > Metazoa > Arthropoda > Arachnida > Ixodida > Ixodidae > Amblyomma > Amblyomma maculatum. Next base: position 707,266 of record JAJIZL010020202.1, on the reverse strand, counting down.
GTCACCATACGCTGGGACACCTATTCGCGCGTTTGGTGGAATTCTGGAGCTTCCGCACTAGGCGGCTCTGGATTCTTGCCGCCGTGCTGCCGGCCAGTTGCATGTAGCGCAGCAGATGGCTAGGCTTGCGGTCACCCAGTTGACCCAGTCTCGCAGTAGCGGCTGGAGACCCTCCGACTCTCAAAGCGTAAGACGATGAATTAGCGTTTCTTTAGGGTTCGGTTGGCATTATCCACGATGGCGCAAGAAGCCTCGCACTTCCCTGGCCATCGTAGGAGGGAGGCTGCTTACCAGGTGGTTGTATTTTGTGTTGTCAGCTGTGATGCGACGTGCAGCGATTTTTGGTGAGCCAGAAATACGCCACAGCTAGGCCATGGCGCTACTAGCGAACCGAGACTCGAGCTGCACGCACCAGACTTCTGGGTCGCCGGTTCAAAACGGAGGAAGTTTGACTTCCAGTGCGGCTACTGTGGAATTCGCGACGCTGCCTTGCGGGTCCATTGTCGATCACGCCCTGGTCACCACTTGTTTGCATGTGCTAGGAATACAGAAACGAGGCGGAAGGCCGGGAGTCTCGGTGCCAACTGATTTATTTTATTTTATGCGCTGGCCACGTCTCCAGTAGCCGTTTGAGTTCGGTGGGCTATGGTTGACTACTTTTCTCTAGCAACGCCGTGGTCTAGCTGTGGCGTATTTCGGGTTCACCACAAGCCGACACCTATGTAGAACGATTGTAGCCACATCGTTGCCAATTGTTTCAGTCATGTTTGGTGGCTTCACCTAGATGTTACTTCCGAGAGTTTAAATTGGACATCCGTATTTCGGCGACAGTCGAGAACGATTTCTGCATTAGCCTCCGTCATGTCGGTTAGTTCTTTAGCAGATGCAAGTAAGGTCAATGCAGAGATTTTTCTAGCGAAATGTGACTTGTTCAAATACTGCTTTCAGCATTGGCACGACCACACGACAACAGGTAATGATATTGTAATCGCGTAGTATGTTAGTGTTAAAGCTACATCAGGACTGCTATCTTGCAAAGCGTCTTTGAGTGCGCATTTGTAGATGGATCACTAAGGGAAGATTTTTAGGCGAAAAGAAGCCGAAGACCATCAATCAAACAAATACAGCAGACGCTTGCACGTGGGTCCTGAGACCTTTCCTGAAAAAGGCAGCCAAAACATTACTGCGAGTTTAGTGCCTGTGTATAGCGAATACTTGAAGATAAAGTGAATATATTGTTACTGTTGTATTGTTGGTGGAGGTGAATCTATTCGATCCCCTTTCACAAGCTGGATCTACGCAGCGGCCGCCACATCGGAACCACCACAATGAATACAGACACCTCTACCTCTACAGCCGCCGCTCCTGCTGTTGTAATGGCCCACCCCCGTGGCCCCGGAACCTTCTGCGGGACCGACGACGTCGACGTAGACGACTGGCTATCCCTATACGAGCGCGTGAGCAAGCACAACATGTGGACGCCACACTCATGCTCGCGAACCGCTGGGACCGCGCGGGTGTGGTTTGAAACCAACGAAGACGAGCTAACATCTTGGGATGATTGCAAACAGAAGCTCCACGACCTATCCGGAAAGCCTATTGGCAGCCACATTGCCGCCAAAAAAGCGCACGCCTCTCGCGCCCAAACGTCTACAGAGTCTTATCTCACTTACATCCAAGGCGTCCTGTCCCTATGCCGCAAAGTCGACCAAGGCATGCCTGAAGAGGATAAAGTCGGCCATATAGTAAAAGGCATCGCCGACGATGCCTTCAACCTCCTGTTGTGCAGAGATTGCTCCACCTTGGACCCTGTGCTGCAGGTGTGCCGACGTTTCGAGCAGGCGAAACAGAGACGCATATCTCACCGTTTCAACCGGCTGCCGAACACGGCTGCTAGCTCCTCCTGTATCGAAATCCCCACCCCTCGACCGCCTGCTAACGACAGCATTTGACACGCATTGTCCGTCAAGAGCTTGAGGCAATGACTCCCGCGGCCTCGCTGTCGCATACACCCGACAACACCCTGGCTACTATATCACTTAATAAGGCTGTTGTTCGCCAAGAGGTTGCAAATATGGGCCTCCCTTCTACTAGCACCACCGACACCACGGATTCAGGACCTGCCCCTCCAGTAATTGCTGTCACCTCAACCAACGCCGGTTTCTCTCCACGATATCGTTACCGCAACCCAAATGAATGGCGTACCCACGACAATCGCCCCATCTGTTTTACTTGTTCTCGCGTTGGCCACATTTCCCGCCACTGCCGTAGTCACTGGTACACGCCATCTCGTCAGTACACCTACGTCGACCGCCGCGGAGACTATGCCCCTCGCTATTCCCCACCTCGCCCCGACCAGACCCGTGCTGACCCGGGGTCCACTGTCCGTGCTGCCAACCGTTCACCATCCCCGCAAGCACGACGTTAGCGTTCTCCTCTTCCTCGCCGCAGTTCGCCACCGTCCTATTCTGGCCACGTACCGGAAAACTAGCCAATGCAGCTCCCGGAGGTGACGCGCATTTATGACTCGGACCGAAAAACCTCTGTTGATCCCTGCCCTACAAAATAACCGTATCGACGTCCTTGTGGATGGAGTTCCCGTTTCTGCTCTAATTGATACAGGCGCCCAACTGTCCATTCTCAGCTCCTCATTTCGCCGTGGCCTCAAGAAAGTCCTTACGCCAGCCGTCTCGTCCACAGTTCACGTCGCCAATGGCAGCCCAGCTGCCGTGGTTGGCATGTGTACGGCGCTAGTTACAATTGCTGGCCGTCATGCCCCAGTGTTGTTCACCGTCCTACATGAATGCCCTCACGACGTTATCCTTGGCATTGACTTCTTAACAGCCCACTCTGCCCTTATTGACTGCTCAAGCGGCCTACTTCGCTTTTACCTTCCGCTCTGCTCTGAAGACCCCTCCTGCTCACCCCGCCTTCGAAACTGCCGTTTACATCCCTATGTCGCCATTTCCACCCGTCCCAGATGGCTATTACCTCGCTTGTCCCATTACTGATGTCATGCTGCAGCGGCACGTCACCCTTCCTTATCTAATCCTGCACATCTCCCAGAACCGCACCACTCTCCCTTTCCTTAACTTCAGCTTTTCAACTCAAGTTCTGCCCGAGGGAATTTCATTAGCTGCGCTGTCCCCGATTACCGATTATGCCATTTCAGCTCTGTGTACAGATCATGCAACTGTCGTCCCTGCCAACAACCTCTCGTCGTCCACATCGCACCCTAATCCGCTTAACAGCATGATTGCAGCTGATCTGCAACCTGAATTCGCCGCTGAGTTACACAAGCTTTTGTTTACCTACAGTGACCTTTTCGACTTCGGTACCTGTCCATTGAGTCAAACGACAGTTGTCGCCCACCGCATTGACACCGGTGACGCTAGTCCTATTCACAGGCGACCCTATCGTGTTTCCCTTGCCGAGCGACGCGTCATACAAACGGAGGTCGAAAAGATGTTAGCGAACGACATAATCCAGCCTTCCAGTAGCCCCTGGGCATCCCCTGTCGTGTTGGTCAAGAAGAAGGGTAACAGTTGGAAATTCTGCGTTGACTACCGTCATTTGAATAAGATAACCAAAAAACGATGTATATCCTCTTCCGCGCATCGACGAAGCGCTTGATAGTTTGCACGGATCCAGCTACTGTTCATCCATCGACCTTCGTTCCGGCTACTGGAAGATTTCTGTCGACGTTAGAGACCGTGAAAAAACAGCGTTCATCACCCTTGACGGCCTTTATCAATTCAAAGTCATGCATTTTCACCTATGTAACGCCCCTGCAACTTTCGAACGGATGATGGACTCGTTGCTGAGCGGCTTCAAGTGGGCGCCTTGTCTTTGTTACTTAGACGACGTCATTGTTTTCTCGTCCACTTTTGACAGCCACCTCTCTCGCCTTTCACCATTCTCGAGCTATTCCTCCGCGCCGGCCTGCAACTCAACTCAAAGAAATGCAGTTTCGGCAATGGGGAAATCAAAGTGCTTGGTCATTTGGTTAATGCTTCCGGTGTTCAGCCTGACCCTGACAAGATACGTGCCGTCAGAGATTTTCCCACTCCGTGTTCATCCAGCGATGTCCGAAGCTTCATTGGCCTATGTTCCTATTTCCGACGATTCGTACCGAACTTCGCAGTCCTTGCTCGTCCGCTCATCCAACTCCTCAAGAAATACGTTTCATTCTATTGGGGGGCTGAACAAGTTGCAGCTTTCTCAGAGCTTATTGCTGCTCTAACTACTCCACCAGTCTTGGCCCACTTCAATCCTTCCGCCAATACTGAACTCCGTACCGACGCAAGTGGCCATGGAATAGGAGCTATACTCGTTCAGCGACAACACGGCCGTACAAGGGTGATTGCGTATGCCAGCCGCCTCCTCTCAACACGCGAACAAAATTATTCTATTACAGAGCGAGAGCGCCGGCGCTTGTCTGGGCTATTACGAAATTCCACCCTTATTTGTTGGCCGCCATTTTACTGTGATCATCATGCCTTGTGCTGGCTTTCCTCTCTCAAAGATCCTACTGCCCGTTTGGGGCGCTGGGCGCTACGATTAAAAGAATACACATTTTCCGTCGTCTACAAGTCCGGCCGGCTTCACCAAGATGCAGACTGTTTGTCACGTCATCCCGTCGACTCCCCTAGTCCTACAGACTCTGACGATGATGCATGTGTCTTGTCTGTCTCCGCCTTTGCTAACATTGCCAAAGAACAGCACCTAGATCCTTCTCTGCATTCCATTATCCTCCGTCTTACCTCCGACCGCCCTGACCCATCTCTCGCTTTATTTGTGCTCCACGAGAACACCCTATACCGACGTAATATGCGACCAGATGGCACAGACCTTTTGCTCGTCGTTCCCCAACACCTCCGTTCCACCATCCTTGAACAGTTCCATGATGCTCCCACGGCTGGCCACTTGGGTGTCTCTCGCACATACGACAGCTTGCGCCGACGTTTCTACTGGCCGGGGCTCTACCGCTCTGTCCAGCAGTACATTGCCGCATGTGAACTGTGTCAGCGTCGGAAGAAGCCCACAATTTCGCCTTCAGGTCACATGCAGCCGATACCCATATCAACTGACCCGTTTTCCCGTATAGGCGTTGACCTCCTTGGCCCCTTTCCAGTTTCCACCTCGGGGAACAAAGGGATCGCCGTCGCCACCGATTACGCTACTCGGTACGCTATTACCCGAGCCATCCCGACCAGCTGCGCCACAGACGTCGCTCACTTCCTTCTAGAAAACGTAATTCTTCATCATGGTGCGCCTCGCGAACTACTAACTGACCGTGGCCGCTGTTTCCTGTCGCGAGTGGCTGGCGAAATTCTTCGTTCGTGCTCCGTCCGCCACAAATTCACCACCGCATATCACTCCCAGACCAACGGCCTCACGGAACGTCTAAACCGTACCCTCACAGACATGCTGGCCATGTATGTGTCTGACGACCATCGAGATTGGGACGTTCATCTCCCCTTTGTCACATTCGCCTACAATTCATCTGTCCGTTCTACCACTGGATACTCCCCATTTTATTTATTATTTGACCGACACCCGTTACTACCCTTCGACACCTCTCTACCCGCGGCAGACGCCACCAATACTTACACCAGTGATGCCGTCACCCGCGCTCATGATGCCCGCCGGATAGCTCATGCCAGGCTTTCTGCATCCCAAGACTCCCAAAAGATCCGGTACGACAGCCTCCCCGTGATGTCCACTACACGCCTGGATCTCTCGTTTTGCTGTGACCCCCGTGCCGTCGAGTGGGCATGTGCGAAAATCTTTTGCCCCGTTACACTGGCCCTTACCATGTTTTGCGCCCCGTGACCGACGCCACCTACGAAGTTGAATCTTTGGTTCCCCCGTCCACAGCTCCAACTTCCGAAATAGTGCATGTGTCCCGCGACTAAAGCCCTATTATCAACGTTCTATTTCGCTAACATAGACTGCACCGGGACAGTGCTTTTCCCGCGGGGGGGGGGGGGGGTAGTGTTACTTAGCTGTATTCGCTGTTCGTGATGAGGATGAAGAAGTGCAACAGACTCCGAGAAGACGACGACGCTGAGTGTTGTGAAATCGGTGCCCTCATCAACGTTAGTTGTGCGGACAGCTTTGGGACTGTAAGTCTTCCATGTAACAATATTTTGCTTATTGTCCCTAAATACGCATAAGTGCTGCACGCACACCTAAGGTCTGAGGTCGAAGAATTAAAATTATCTTCTTTTATGTCTTTTACTAACGTCGATGAAGACCTTGCGGATGCATGGGCGGATTGATATCCATACAATTCTTTTCAAAGGACCGCTACAGTTACAAATGATTTGGCGAGTCATCACCTTAACTTTCGCATAAGGATGTTAAGTTCACTTCGTGTTTGGGTAGCGCACCTGTACATTAATAAGACTGCATACAGGTTTCTCCATCGATGCAACGTTTGATTTCAGGGATGTTTGTTTTTCTTTTATAGAAAACATTACTCGCCGTCTAAATATATGCCTATTATCCATTTCGAAACAATGCTTGATGACGCATAAAACGAACACTATTATATCTATGGCGCTCATCTTTGTTCATCTGGAATTTCAGCATTCACTTTCAAGCATCAAGTGCCTGCCTTGTCAAAAATTGTGCACCTAAAGTCCCCTTGCAAACATCATGCATAATCCCACATTAGAGGCTACACAAAGTGTTTTTCCACTGCAGCAATTTGTGAGCAGAGGTCAATTAAAATACTATCGCAAGATTGATGCAATCCTATGGCCCTGATACCCTACGCGCAAGGTCTTTGGTGAAATTCAACCAATCCCGTCATAATGAGTGCGGCGCGTGTCGAAATGCCAAGGCTAAAAAGTAATTTTATATGCATAAATAAAGTAACGCAAGATCGCCAAAGAGCTAAAGGTGCCAATAGTAGCCCTGCCTGGTGGGAGAACCGTAAAAAGCAATATGTCTAAGAGCACGAATGCAGTGTGAACTTGAAATGCAAAGGTAGAAAATAGCCCTAGACTTTGGATATGTTTCCGCGCACGAACACGGCTAATTGGGCTTCGCCTGAAAACAAAATGCTGTGGAATTGTTGATCCCTTTGCACATCAGTGCGTGGCACCTCAGCATACATATTGTGTTGCACGTGAAGAGAAACAACTCTGTATTTTAACTAATGTTTCCTTTGCGCTCACCCTCTGGTTGAGCCCTAGGGCTTCTAAAATTGGCTGAATAAGAAAAACATTGTTTACACCTCGTTGAAAAATGGATACATTATTTGCGTAAGGATTGAACTTAGAAAAAAAAGTAAACACCGCCGCCCTATAATTTCCTTGCCAATAACAATCATCGTTTAAGAACATACCTTGTAAGGAAGATAACAATGTGGTTTCCTTTAAAATTGCTTGGTTGTTCCAAAAATGTATGAAAGACATTCACTGCAGATTTATTTATAGTTGTATTGTCATCTGGAAATGTCTCAACAAAGTTGCTTTGGCGTTTCTGAAATAAACCAAGTACAAAATGTTTGTGAAACATTGATGCCGATTTAGCTGAGTGTCGTTTGCTCGCTGGCTTGGCTGTTAAACAATGAAAAGAAAACGCACTGTGTAGGTTTATAAGAAACTAAGAAGTACTCGGGCATGATGACCAATACGGCTTGTTACACGATTGGTGCGTTGCGTCGTGCTGAAAAAATTACGAGCGACTTTAGCGACTAAAGCAGTGAAACGCGAAAGCTTGAGAAGTCTCATCTTGTCTAGCGTTCCTGCCACCTGCAATCCCACTCTTGAACGCGCGCCAAGGAACGCCACGCGATTGCCACTGCAAAAGCGGGACACACTTTGTCCACAACAGTATGAGCCATTACCTTAATATATCTTGACTTTAATGTAAGTATTGTAAAGCTATACAGAGCGTACGGTCTCCTCGGACAGTTTACCCAAATTTCCAAAAGCTCAACTTACTTCTGATTTCATTTCGGGTTTGCTTCGAGTCTGGGCATTTTTGGTAGGCAGATACAACTGAACGAAATTATATCTCCTTGAAACCCACTGGGTGTGCAGTAGTACGTTTTTGAACCGCCAAATAGCTGCCCTGAGAGGGCAAAGTGATAATTTCTTGTCCTTGATTATTTCTGCAGGAACGGAGGTTGATGAACATGACGACATGAAAAGCATGTTCTGATGTATATTATTAGGCATTTCATTACTCTGATTTTTAGAACCACGCGTTCAAATATGGATATATCATATTTGAAAAGAAATACCTCGCTTTTCAAACCTGTAGACCGTTCATCTCATATATGCCTCTGTACTGCAGATTGTTAACATTCTCCTCAACTTTATGTTACCTTCTTCAGCAATGTATATCACTAGCATTAGAGGTAGGCAACATGCATGTAGGTCCTATTATTTTAACGTTTAGGTGTAAAGATGCGCGGTAACTTTCGCCATGCTTTTTCGTTTGCAGTGTGAGAGGATCTAAATATCCTTAATTTGATGCGGAACAATATTTTTTTGCGCTGTTAGAAATCTTACCGACGATATATTGTTTTTTTTTTTTTGCAAATTAGGTAAGTCTAGACAGTTTACATCTTCTATTCGGCAGACTGTTTATTTATTTATTTTATTTGTACATACTGCAGCCTCGATGAAACTATGGCAGGAGTGCGAAAACAAAGACAAGTATATCAAGAAAATACAACATACGAAACAAAGAAAAAAATAAAATATAAATGGCACTAGGAAGCAAAGGCGCGTATCAAGAAAATACAAACATATGAAATAAAAGAAAAAATAAAGTAAAATAAAAAAATGAAAGAAGAAAAATAAATGGCTAGGAAGCAGTGGCTGTCAAAAATTCTTCAATTGGTAGCGATCGGACGTTTCCAGGCAGCGAATTTCAGAGTCCAATGGTGTTCTATTATTATGATCATCAGCCGGATATATTCACTACAGGGCAAATTTCCTTTACTTTTTCCTCGAATTAACCAGATCCCGTGTTAGCTGCATTCCCGTGACTCCTGCCAACGTCTGATTTTCGTCCACCCCAAAATTTTCTTACTCATCCTACTACAATTTTCGTTCCTTGAAATCTGATTTCATACCCACAAAACTCTATCCGTTATCCTCCTCTCGCATTCCATGTGCTTTAACTGCTCATTTCTTCTTGATTTGGAATAGAACGTCATTAACTCGAATTCAGCCTCTGACCAACTCTGCACGATTCTTATTTGTTAACGTTACAGCTACCATTTCCCATTCTATAGATGGCTGCGTTAGCTAAACTTACATGGAAACCTTTTCATTAGCCTCCATATTTATGTCCCTTAGGTTATACTGCTGGTTCTATAAAAGTGTTACATACCTTCTTCTTTAGCGATACCAGTAAGCTCCTGACCTAGACCTGCAGTTGCTAAATGCACTGTACTGAAGTCTTATTCTCCCATTTATTGCAAATTAGCGGCCCGGATTTTGACCTACTGCCTGTCTTTAACGCATCATCTTCTACCACTTTCAGTACCTTGCTGACTATATAAATTACTTGTCTCTTCCGAGGCTGTTTAAAAACACCTGAATCGTCTGAATATTACCTGTAAGCATAGCTTTTTACTTTGCCTCAGTAGATTATTAATGATTTTTCGCCATTCGTCTGCTGTTTGACATTACTAAGGCAATGTCACCAAATGTAGTATTCTGTATCAACCCTTATTCTTGACTGCGTCTATTCCAACTCTTGAATATTTTCGCAACGCCAGCTGTGAATAAAAATAGGGAGTTCGGGTACCCTTGCCTAACACCTATCCTTATAGGAATATTGATACTTTACTTATGAGGACTGTGGTTGCTGTGCTGCCACTATAGATATATTCAACTACTTTTACATATGGCTCACCTACACTTTGGTGTCGCAATTCTTGCACGACTGCACATGTTTCGACTGATCCAAATGCTTCGTCTAATAGGAGCCAGGTATATAGTGAGTGTTTTTTAATAACCTCATGCTATGGTTGATGGAAGTGCATGGTCACACTGACCATATTAGTTTGGTTTGGTTTGTGGGGTTTAACGTCTCAAAGCGACTCAAGCTTTGAGAGACGCCGTAGAGGAGGACTCCAGACATTTTGACCACCTGTGGTTCTTTAACGTGCACTGACATCGCACAGCACACGGGAGCCTTGCTTTTCGCCTCCATCGAAAAGCGGCCGCCGAGGCCGGGATTGGATCCCACATTTTTGGGAACAGCAGTCGAGTGCCGTAACGACTGCGCCACCCCGGCGGGGCTAACCATATAAGTGACTGCCTTAGAAATATTTTGAGCTATCTGCTAGTAAACTGAGCAGACAGTATTTTTCAATACTTAATGTCTTACTTCTTTATTAAGATAATGGTTAGTGTTTTTGCAAGTTTTCGGTATCGTCAATGTCGTGAAACATCGCGAATGTAGGGTATTGATTTTTTCAATCTCTATATCCTTCATCCTTCAAATTAGTTGTAATTACTGGATTCTCTATGGCGGCTTTCCCTCTTTTAATACCTTCTAAATCGTTTGCAAACCCGTTCTGCGCTGTGACGGAACATCTCATTGCTCCTCTTTACACGCAATCTTACTGTCATCCTTATTGCGTCGGCTCCTGCATAGATCAGCTTACTGCTTCTTTGACTACCTTATACATTGTAGTAATGACATTTCATGCATTGTTCCTTAACGCATAGTTTCGTTTTTGTCGCTGCCTAGTTTGTACTTCAACGTTTTAAGGGTGCCGCCATACTTTAGTGTAATCTTCCAATATTTTTATTTTATGCGCATTTATGTAGGTCAGTTTATGCATTTGATTATCTTTGTAGTTGTTTCATTTCTATCATTTCAGGTGCGTTGGAGCCTTTCATCCTTTGCAAGCTCAATGAGATCGGTCATCAGCTCAGACAGATTGTGGGTATCCTGTCTGACTATCCCACAGCCTACTTCTACTGCGCACTCCGTAAATTATCGTTCATTGCTTGTTCACTAAGGTCGCCTTCTTGAAATAAATCAGAATATCTGCATTAACAATTTCTGCAATCCGCCTCAGCACTAATTCCTTGATAAATTACATGTTTCTAATCTACTACAATGCCTAATAAAATCTGGACCAATGCAAAACTTTATCATCCTGTGGTCAGTGCATCCCGCGTTTCCGATTGTCTAAACATCCTGCATAGGCCAAAATTAAAACGCAGTTTAAAGCCAACTCTTTAGTCTTCGCGTTGGACCTTTTTCCATGTCCACTTCCATCCGATTCTTCTGTTTTATATAAAATGTTCTTGATTAATAAGTTATTTTGCTCTGCGAACCCAACCTCTCTTCTCCTATAGTTAAAGATTGCTTGCTTGCGTGGTTTAATAGGACAATAAAAATGGGGAGTGCACGGGCCTGTTGACTGCCGGCGGAGCCGGCACTGATACTGTCAACTTGCGGATAGTTAAAGAAAGAGGAGAGGAAGAAGTAAAAAAGAGAAGGTTTGTCGTCTCTCGCTGAGCGACGCCGATATTCAGTTGTCATCCCCTTAACAGCCATCTAGAGGATGTTGGCCAGACTGTTGTCCGCCAGGAAGGTATAGAGTATAAGGAAGGGCTTGGAGGTACGGTCGAGAGAAAAAATGACCTCTTCCAAGGTGGAAGAGGGAAGGCAGAGACTGCGAAAGCCGGAAGAAAGTGTGGCATGCCGCGGCGCGAGTGATGAGCACTAACAAATCAGATGTTCCAGAGTCTCATCTGGGTGTCCGCACCGCAGGCATACCGGAAAGGGAAAGAAGCCGAACCGGTAAAGTCTGGAAGCCGATCGAGTAGAGCCGACTCGGAGGTGGCGGAAGCAAACCCGGTCGGCGAAAGAGAGGCCCCTGGTGGAAAGCGGACGGGGGCGCACCCGTTGGCCACTACTATGGTCGCCCACTGCCTGGTCTCCTGCCTGCCATAGCGTTGACGTCGGCCATCTGCACAGCGAAGTGCGCTTTGACGTTTGTTTTTGCCGATTATATAGCTTCATAAAAGATATTGATATCCTGGTAATCATGACTGTATGTAGGCGAGTAAGGCCTGCTTCAGATTCAAGCGCGCTAGCGGTGTCTGCATGGGCGACGCTAACTCATGTTTCAGCTGTCGCGGTGAGAGCGGCGCCGAGCCGCACGTTGGAATTCTTTCTCTCTGTCGCTGACGCTCGCTGCCGAGTTCCCTCAATCGCTCGTATTGAACTTGCCTTGAGCTTACACAACCTTCAATTCATACTGCTTATTAGCCTAATTTCGACGACTGCAACTTTTCTTTAACGGTATTAACCCCTCTCATGTTTGCTTACATGGCAAAAAATCTTACAGCTTGTTCTCATCGGCCACGTAAGCACCAATAACAGAATACATGTCGGCCCTTTAGTACCGTATATGCTTCATTCGTCATCCTAAGCTAGCTGAGTTATATGATATCCCCTTTAATGCATTATAGTTCCGCGAATAACATTACCAGAGTAGCATGCTTGATAGAGTGATAGGGTTAAACGTTACCAGGCTATGTTTCTAATGGCGGCCAGTACGGAGCCAGAGATGCTTAGCAGTCTCCGCTGAGTTACGTCTGACCGCCGCCTTTGTCAATTGCTCTGCAGTCGCTGAGAACTGAGGTCAGGGCGTCTAGTAATATCCATGTAGTAGAAGGTGGACAATTACTATTCCAGTGCGGCCAAATGCTGTTTTTATTAGTCAGTCTCTACCCCACGCCTATTTATGCAATTTTAATGACGTGTGTATTTTTTAAAACACGCAGCACGATTGCACGGCACCGCAATTAGAGTCGGAGCACTCTTGCACGTAAATCGGACGGTCTGCCTCTACGCCACAGCTACCATTGTAGTTCTAGTTCTCTATTGCGGCGGTTATTATTGGCCCCATGTCTTGAGTTCCTTTGTCTAGGTTTTCATAAATTTTACGTTATTCGTGGCCTCACATAAAAAAAGTGTGAAATTAGGATATTTAGCCTACGCTTATTGCACTTTCATCTGTTCAGACAAAAACAGTGCACCTGGTAGTGTCCGTGCATGCGCTCAAAGTGATGATTCTAATCGACACACAAATTAACGTCACCCGGCCTGCTCCGGTCATCCGCAGCCCGTGGAATTTGCGACGCCAAAGTGACAGGGAGAAAAAAATGGAGAAGGCAGCTGCGGGCGGGGAGAAAAAAAAAAACACAAGTGTCCTTCTCTACAGTTTTCTACGGTGTAGGTCGCGTAATTTAAGTAATATAAACCCAAATTCTCTTTTGATTTTAACGGAATCGAGGTCTCTTCAGTGAGGATGGCGTACGATAACACTTCGAGGTATTCAATACTTGGGAGCGCCTCTGTGCCCAATTCGATCAGTGGCTCCTCTCAGAAGTCGTGAGCTTAACATATCGAACGACAAATAGGAGCTTCGAGAGGTCGGTAACCCTGACTGCACTCTCGGGCTCTAATATGCGAAACAAGTTTAGATCTCAAGCTAGCCTACCTCTTCCATTATTGTGCTCAGTTGGAGAGGAAAAGTTAATCCAAAGATAATTTTCGTGGTTCGCCTAGCATTGAAAGCATTTGGTTGTATTTTTTGGATCATAATTACTACGCATTGACCACGTGGTCGTTCATCAACTTGTTTCGCATGTTTCTTTTTTCATATCAGCCAATCAATCCTTGTCTGCAGTTCTGCATAGAGGTGCCAAATAGCTCGTTTCCCGTACCCGCTCTCACGACCTTGTGTGGCTTATGTGGGGTTTAGTGGGGATTCCTTAGATTAGATGCTCATAAATTTATTTTCTAATTTCGCTTTTACCAGTTTACTGTCACTTTTGTTTCTTAACGCGTTAACACATGCATAATACCTACCCGAAATGTAAATGTTTCTTTTTTTTTTTAATTTGCCCACACGTATATGTCCTGTAGGAGAATGGTTTTATGCTCAGATGTTTGTGCTGTTCTGTTAGAGACGAAAAAACGGCTCATTTCCCGTGCGTGTTCTCTCGGCCTTGTGTGGCTTATGTGCGTTTTAGTGGGGACATCTTAGAAACGATGCTGATAATTTTAATTTATAATATGCGCTTTGACAAGCTTGGCTGTCACTTTTGTTTCTTATTACGTTAACGCATGCAGAATACCCGCTGGAAAAATGTTTTTTTTTAGTTTGCACGCACGGTATATGTTCTGTAAAGGGCTGGTGAACAGTAAATTTCTGTCTTTTAGAATGCTAGAAACTAATGAGCATTCCTTAATTCATTATCGTGCACTATATTCTTCAAATTTCAAAAATTATGTCGAAATACTACAGTTAACACAATATTTTCACTTGTTCGGGGACATGAAATGCGGATCTGAACCTATATGTGCTGAATGATCAGTTCAATCTTCTGACGAGTAGTATGATCGGCCGACATACGAAGATACCACGATCGTGAAAGGCAACATGGTGAAAGCTGTAGATTTTCGAGAAAGTAAATAACTTCTGACTAGCTGAGAAAGCTTCATCACATGTGTGTCACACCGAGACTTTAGATTTTTGCTGTTTTGATAAAATACACATGTATCGTGAGCTTGTATTGCGCGTGGAGGCAATTTCAGATACGCATACGTTTTAGAGTTGATTTTGGTACGTCTTCGCATGCATCATGGAAAACAACTGCTGCGATCTATTGTGCTATTGTGCAGGAGTCACCAACGTTGGGTATATTTTCCCGCCGTGAGAAAAATGACTTAATCCACCAAAATAGCCTAATAAACAGCTTTTTTTGACGAAACTCAGGCTCTCTGCCATTTTCAGCAATATTTTGAATTTAGTTTGTGTCCTAAATGTCTAAAGCTGTGTTTATTTTTTTCTCCAAGGTCCATCATACGGCAAATAATATGTCCTATTTGGAACTGTTTCTGTCCTCAAGCTCCACTTACCCCTCTGCTCATATTTCCTGTGAATGAACCTTACCCATTGTGTTTTTCTCTGTGCGTTAAATTTTATGATCTTAGTTTTTCTTCCCCTTCACTGCAGACTCATTATTAAATGATCACCTCTCACTCCTGCTGAGGGCCATAAATGCAAAAGAAGGAGGCAAAAAACTTCAGTGAACAGACTAAATTACCACCTTATTCACCTAATATACCAACGCCAGTCGCTCACCGGCTAGGCTTCACACGGAATAAGCTGAGGGGTGCTTTTCTGGCACTTGCTGCCATTAGGATTTTTCTATATTAAGACAAACTAAAGCTTCAAAATATTTTCAATGATCTAGTCAATATGGGTAGTCCACTGGGTTCCACAACACAGCTTGACATAGGCGAGAGTTAAATCATCTTATGGGAGGGTTTTGACTGAATGTGCGCAATTGATCTGCGGCATCAGTCATTTTTTTTTTGCAAGATTTGTATACCTTTTCGTCTATAAGCAAAATATTTTCACAAAGAAAATTCAGACCTCTGAAAACAATTGATCACCTGCTCTCATTTCAGATTCGAGAAAAACGTTTCAATTACAATGATCAGGTTTTTGTGGACAGTTGGGCGTTTAACCATTTTGTTGAATCAATGCTTTCCCAAAATGATTTTAGAAAACTTACATTCAGTGTAATGACGCCAGATACAGCTATTTGCAGATCTAGAACTTTTGGGTCGAAGCTGCTGAGCATAAAGTTGACCTGAAAAAGAGCGATAACGCAAACATAACATTCAACTTGTATTTCATCGCAAATGCTCTTCATTTTCAGCCATCTCTGGCAGTCAGCACTGCGCTATTATAGTACAGCCTGTCAATTCTTTAACAATACTATGCGAGCGCCGACTGCCCGGCGCTGCTGCGCCGGAAGGCGCAGGAGATGACAAGGCACCCATGACAGGGCACCCATAGGTACCCTTGTGGTTTATTAGCAGTGAGTTGACGTATCAGCCACAACACCGTATTGTCACATAAAAAGTTTGAGGGCACTCTTGTAAGGTTTCGATGCAGAAATGCGAAAGAAATGGAAAACACCAGGCGACATCGAGCATGATTTTGAGGCTAACTCATCGGGAGCCTCGCACGATTGTTTTCCCTGTTGCTGTTATCTTTTTATGTTTTTAATGTCATGCAACCACCGGTTTTGCGTTCACAATAATTCAATCTTTTACACCTTGCCTTGCACCTCTCTCCCGTTACCTCGCTTGTTTCCGGAAGGAAAACGGTATGCAATCCCTGTAATTGATATCGCGCTGCCCACTAAGAGACAAGTTACTTTGTGGAATCGTTTGCTTCTCTGGTTAACGATGAGAATGCTTGCCACTAACTCAGATGCAAAGCCGTCACTTTTGCATCACCTCGGATAACCGATCCTTTATCTGTCACGAAATTTTGGCGTGACATCATTCATGTTTTTGGAAGTGGTCCTCACCCCCAACTCAGTTTTTTCCACATGATTTCTTTCAATCGACGTCATCATGTTTCTGAAAGTCATCCTGTGTCCCGATACTCCATGTAACACCATGTTTTCCAGGTTATCCTGAATCACGTGACACTTCTGTGTCACAATACTGTAGTGAGAAATCATTGTTTGCAAGTCATCCTGAATCGCATGACACTTCTTTGTCAATCTAAATCACGCAGCCCTTATAATGAATGAGTCATATAGCATCACAAGATTAGTATGATGTCACATAAATCTCACGCTGCGCAGCATCAAAATGTTCCACCTATATTTTTTGTGCCTGATAACATATGGCCATCAGCAGTCTAGCCAAACCTAAACGACTTCATATAATGCTATGTGATTTTAACACTACGCTAGTAATGATGAAATATGGCTGATGAGACAGCACACTTTCAAACGGCTACACGTAGCCTTTCGGGATTACGACGTATCGTGCTGCATTCCGTGGACAAATTCCTGCGACGGTTTAGTGCTTCCCCTGAGGCACACAAGGCTTCAGCCTTGAAAAGAGCGCATTCGTTTCTATTTTCATCCGTCCTTATTGTAGAGCAAGTGCGATAATCACAACTAATAATTTAACCATTAGTCATGATTTCCTCAAAAGAAATCATGAGTGTTGATTGAGTAAATATAACTATTGGTAAAGGCACTCGGCATCTCATATGCCACCCCTTTTGCAAAATTATCTGTGTGTAGCTATGCGCTGAGTGGCAATCATTTGCCAAGTGAGCTCTGTTCTTATGCAAGCAGTGTGAAGAAAACATTTTGCTGTCTCCTTACTTCCGACTCAAACCATTTTATTAGCTAGAATTATTGCAACCTTTTTGCAGAATCAAAGCAGAACTGAGCTATAATAAATCGTAATGCATCTATTATTAGGCCCCTTTTAGAAGAAACATAGAAATCTGTCAATGTGGATATGGCAGACCGCTGACTGGGCGTGTCACTGATCCATTTATCTATCACATGCAGCTCTAAATTGATGCCAGAACTACTGGGAGCTGCGCAGATGTGACCATGGCAAACGGGTGCGCTCATAAAGACTATGCATCGCGTCGACACAAGAAATACAATGGTTCCCACTTGTCTCCATAGTTGTTCCGATTTGACATAACCGTACTCTACAACAAACTGTCTGCATTTGTAGTAAAGTTGTTATAAGGATAAAAAAGTAGAGTAATGCTTAGTGACAATTAAAGGTGCTATTGTACACACCTAGGTCACACCTGCTCTCTTTGATATTTTTCGGAGCTGCATAGGTCGACTCATAAAATTAAGCCTCAAAGAACGTCAACCTCGTATATTTAGGCAAGGAGATGAATTTCTGTCGTTCACAAAAATAGACAACTTCAGCACGCGCGTTACTGAGATTTTAATGTTTTCAAAGAAAATATTTTCAGACTGCCCTTTAACTATGAACTTCTGAACAGTAAAGGCAAAAGCTTTTAAACCTCCATTTACACTTCTGATAATTTTTGCGTCGTTTCGCTCCCAAAAGCTCAAAACCATTTATGCATTTCTCTTCCGCTCTTTCAAAAACCGTGATAAATGGGGTTGCACTTTTTTGTCTGTATTCGGCCCTCTTAAATTTATGTCTGCATAACGCTCAAAGAACGTTTTTCATGAAACTGTTGTTAGGTGACATCATTGGGGTTCATCGAAGTCGCCCTATAGAGTCCTTTTTTTTTCGGCTCGCCAGTATAGTAGGTCCCGAACGGCTTGCCACATGCTCCAGCTTGAAAAAGAAATGGTTGGCATAATCTCGTACATGCACAGAACTTCTAATTAGCTTAAAACTGTAGGTGGACGTTGCGATCCGGATGGTGTTTTCACCACTCAGCTAAGCTTCCCGTCTATGCGCAGCCATTCAAGAAACGGGCATATGCTACATCTCGTTCCTTCAGCAAATGCTGCAAAAGTGTCGTAAGAAAAATTACAATAACTTGCAGTCAGACGTACATTGGACAAACTGCACGATGCCTAAAAATAGACTTGATGAATCACAAGAATTCTCTTAGCCAATATCGCGCTAACCTGCATGACCGCTGCCGGGATTGCAAACATTAAGGAAAATTTAAACGATTTGTGCCAAAATTTGAGAAACCACTATCCTTTTCACACACCCAAGCCAATGCACGCGCGATCAAAAGGAAGCCTATTACATAACCAAATTAATTGACCTGCGTGTCAGCCCCGCTCAGTCAGCCTAACAATCCCTGAAATGGCATTCCTTAATGACAAATGAATTTGCCGAGTTTTTTTTTTCTTCTTTTGTGACGATGTCCTCTGCTCTTATTTCAATTTTGTTGTGGGCGTGTTTTGACGAACATAATTAGGAACTTTGATGCAACACCTGGTTTCGTTTTCTTTGTATGTTCTCTTTTTTGCACTCTTAGTGCAGTTTTTTTCGGATAAACCATTCATTTGCGATTGAATCATTCATTTGCGGTTGTCATCTACTCTGCAGTGTTCGTGTTTTTCGCGCTTGTTTATCATGAATACTAATGAAAAGTGGTTGAGTGGCATGAGGAACAACGCAGGCAATTTTGTGAACAAGACCGCTTTATTTGAATATTTTTCTGTCATTTGATTTTGAAATTTTACCGACCCAAATCTACTTTAATTACGATGGACATCACAATGGAAAGATTCGGATGATTTTGACAGCATGAGGCCCTTCAACCAGATATCACACTGTACAACAACCGAGTGCTTTGATTGTCACCTCAGATGTCGAAATTGGACGTACGGGCTTGTAATCAGCGCTGAAGTACCCTAACAACTGTCGCATTAGGACTGGCAATACAATGAATAATTGTCTGACAACGACTCTCCCATCACAGTTTTCCCACTACATTTGGTGCTGAGAACTTCAGCGATGACCTGGCGTTTCCCAGTGCAACATACAGACACAACTTTTATCGGTGGCAGTTTAGCATTTGTGTGGGCTCTAGCGAATGCGGTATCATATATGACGTCTGTTGTTCTGACTATCTCAGCATATTATCTTGCGATGATCATTTCATCCCCTGTGCATTAATAGACCACTGCATGCAGCGCTTAGCTGGCCAACATAACAATAAGGACATAGATATGGTCAAGGTTTGATTGAAGAGCAGGCGCGATTCCGCATTTAACTCCGTGATTTTCATTCTGCTAATTTTTCTATATTGTTTCTAAACCTTGGTTTTGGGTAAAGGTAGGCGTATAATCTCTAATTTCTCAATTGACACTTGCATTTGTCACAAGCACAAACGCCGTAGGTTGAAGTCCAAATCGCACCTAGTCTCCAACTTCCTTAGCAGATGAATGCCAAATGGCAAGCAATATAGATTGACCAGCCTCGTACACACACAAAAGCTGGCGTTAGCTTTGAAACCAAATCACGCCTGCATTTTGACAACGTATTGTTTTTCTATTGTGGCTTGCGGCAACGGCAACGGCAACGCTTTTTCGACCGAACCAACCATATACGGTTCGATTAATAACCTTAGTAGCCCCAAAGACATTATATATTGTTATATGCCCAAGGATGGCATCTTTGGTATTAGCTACAAATCGATTTGCCTTTGGGGCTCTCTAGCTTCTCGTATATGGTACTTTGTTTTTGTAAACCGTAGCGGCAGATTTACTGCTACGACAAGGCCAAGTGGCGCGAAAGCTCGCTGTTCTGTCTAGCGCCCCTCATCCCACCTGCTGCCACCCTATTTGGCTTCGTCCTCCGATACACCACTAAAGAGCAGGAAGCTGCAGTGTTTCCGCCCTCCAACTTCTGTTGCTCGTCGCCGCTCTTCTCCAAACATATGCGGTCGTTCTTGCGCGACCTCGACCGCCAATGGTTCTTTGTTTCAATGTCTTTACCATTGCTGAAACATATCTTCCGCAAGCTCCAAAAGCTACCAAACGAACCATAAAACTCAAATTCGCCCTATTTTGCCCCATTTTCGGATACCCTTGTTATGTGGCCTGCAATTCATTCGCAGTTACCAATTCTCAACCTTACCGGCCACTGCATCTTGTTTTGTCATCCAAGGAGCAAATTACTGCGCCCTGTTTAACCGCACTAAGTAGTAATGTTTCCAAAATGACTCAGTCAAATGTGGCTGTCGTTACCCTTAGCAGCAGCGCTGCACCACTGATTCGATGGCACTTTTTTCCACCGCTTCCCCTGAATATACAGAGGTGGCGAAGTTCCACAGGCAAGAACTGCAGCCCCGTCAAAATTTTAAAGCCTTATTTATATCCTGCTAATAATGTTTAGGTTTCAGTCATTGTGCTTGCCGACCTCGACACCGCGATGTTGGTACCGCCACTTAATGTATTGCTTAATTAAACAAAAATTGGATGCCCCATATCCAGGACTCGCTGTGGATCACCACTGCTCTGGTATTCAAACCAAAAGCAGTGTGCGCCTTTCAAATTGCGTTCAAGGATGTGCTGCACACCTCGACTTTGTAGTGCGTTCTTGGTCACATGCAGGCTAGGTTTAAACTTCGTGTCGCGTCAAACCGTTACAGTCAGTTTGCCTGTAGTTGAAGTCATGTGATTTCAACAGCCCTTTAAAGCCCCTTTAGCAGAAGGCACCGAATGTTCTTCATCTCATATATCCATGTACTGCGATAATCTATTAGAGATTACACTATGCATTAGACGGCCGGCCAGATATTTTCGGCGTGCTGTTGCTTTATTTATATTCGTCCGCACCTACGGTTTTTGCTGTCAAAGCCCATAATACACATCTATACTATTGGCGTCTGTTAAAATTTCATGTCGTACAAAAGTGCGCCATTGGCAATGTCTCGACAGTGTTTTATGCAGGGCATCATTTTACTTTGACTCTATTCTGCCTATCACAATCGGCAGCCGGACCCTAATCTATAAAACTTTTTTCCTCCTAGGCAGCGATGTTCCTCAGGCGCAGAAAATCAGATTTATCATCATAGTCTGACACTTTTGATGCTGGTGCATTCGACAGAGCTCATTTTTTCAAACGTTTCCTCTACCTAATCCCACCAACTTCGGAGCCCACACACCACAACGGCAGCGGCACGTTCGCGTATCTTCTACCCATCATAAGGCTAATAAAGAGCAGATTGAAATAATATCTCTGGGTATTATTTTTCTGCCCTATTGCAACACTTATTAACAGCCCATTGTGCCGGGAAAGCAAAGGTGCTTGCATCTGCTTCTGTGTAAATTGCTGCTGCCTGAACTGTATCGTACAAAAAGAAATGCAGCTGCTGTTTAGTAGGTGCCGAACTTTGCTCTATAGAATTCCCATGATGCACTCAAAGTTCTTCGCAAAAGCAGAAAATTTTCTAGAAATGGCTTCATGCACTGTCCATGCTGTGCAAATAAAGTAGAACATTTTTGACTCGGTTGCCTTACAACAAAGGAGGGAACAATAGAATATATTTCACGTGAACAAAAACAGATGATACACTTTTGCTACAATAAGTCGCAGTGCATGTTCTTCAGGAATTTAATATCTGCCTTAACCATCGAAAGCACATAGCGACAAGCCTCTCTCATATGCTCTACATCTAATTAAAAACGAACTCTAGCATCTCAATTGGGCAAGCCGCTAATTAAGCATGGGGTATCCAGCAAGGGTATTCTGACTCACCGAAAAAAATTCTGTCCTGGCTTTTCTCCCCAGCATGCCATCATCAAAGTCTAGCGCAACTTCATAACTGTCGGCTCTTAATTTCATAGGTTAACTTTCATTGCTGGATCTTTCAGTGGACATCAGAGATTTTTGTTCCAGTTCTCACGAGGTTGCGCCTGCGCCTTCAATACCTTGATAAGAATATTCACTGCGCCGCTCATACTGCATCATGCTAACACATAAGCAAGTAATGCTAACTTCTGTCCTATACTCGCCAACTGCGAATCTATGCACGGCATGATCCGGGAGGCTCAATTTGATTACTCTAACCGAAAGAAGTGTTTTAGCAAACTTTTCGCCCATTACTAAATTCCTCCTCTTACCACTATTGCCACAATTTAGATGTGGCTACACCACTATGCCCTTGTTGCAAGCATGTGGCATATCCGTCATAAAGCATTCCACCAACCTACCGGGGGGCTGTTCATTCTGTGCAATATAATATACGTGGCGAGAATTGCACTGGCCGCTAGCATCAAGACACCGATGTCATATTTCACTGCTCTCCTCAGCTACGATTGCCAACATTTCCAACTCTGATGTCTCCCCGCACTACCGGAACCCGCATGTGTTCTCAGCAGTGTACAGACCTCTGGATAAGTTGGTTCTAGATTTACCCCTAAAGCCAAGAACGCATTTCAATAGCAACGTTCCCGCTGCCATGCTTAACAATTTTTAGATTTCTACAAGTATTTCCATTGCCGCAAAATATACCAGATGGACAAAATAGTTTCTAACTATAACTTGGTCACTTTTTAGGCCGTATGGTAGTACACCTTCATCGACTATCCTCGCAGCATTGCAGGAGGGTATAAGGCATGTAATAAATTCCGCTTAATACGACTGGCGTGGCTTGCACAACTTTTGCTTGAAGTTTTACTCAAGCCACGCTTGTAAATTCCTGATTTTACAGCCTACTATTGACAAACGAAGACTGCAAACGTTGTATAATGGTTCGCGATTAACCTCCTCAATTCAGGCTTAATCAGCTACGCGCATCGCCCTAATCATTTTGAAGCAACACCTCCTTTATGTAGGCCACATTGTGAATTGGTCTACGAGTGAAGACGCGTGTTTTTATGCGAAGTTAGGAAACGCCTACTCACCAATAATTGGTCCAATCAGCTGGACCTATTATACGCGGAGAAGCAAGCTTATGTAGTTATTTAGTCGTACTTACCAGGGCATGCTCTCCATTAGCGTTGGAGCTCAAAAGTAAGCGGCAAAAGGATCCTACCACAAGAGCATTTTCCTGGTATAGAAGTGGCTGCAATGCTTCTCGAGCGTACTCAAGTTTGAAGGCAATAAGAGTTACAGGCTCACTTGCTCGTTGGATGTCAAGGAAGATGGAGTGGCCGGAGCTGCGCACAAAATATCAAAGCTAATGCTGGCATCTTCTTGTATCACATAAGTGCGAAATTCCTTAGTTTCATAAACTCAGTTAGCAGTGCCCGTATATCATTTGGCATAGTTACGTAAAGATGTGCCTAGGCCAACAGCTGCTTTTCTATGTTTTTGTGTTTCAAAGCGTACACAAAAAGCAATTCAACACAGCCCTAAAGTGGCATTCACACAGGAGATACCTGTGAACATGGATGTAGAAATGAGGTGCATGACATATCGGGCCGAGAAGACTCGCCCCTGCACCCGAAATCACACATTCACAAGAGAGACAGTGAGTCCTAGAGGAATTTCACTGCTTCCGGCCTCAATCAGGATGACGGGAAGGGAGAAGTACATAGCAATGCCGTTTCTGACCTATTAGAGTTCCTTTTGCCATTAAGGGAAACAGTGAAGACATCTGCAACGAAACAAACATGCAAAATAAAATAAACAAACTCGTACGAAAGAGAACGAAGCCGCAGATGGGTCGAGTACAAAATACCGTGGTAGGACAGATGCTATCTGCTTGGACCCAGCCACGTGGCCTTTTCTTTTCCCGCTCGATGACTTGGGGATTGTTCGTGCCGGCAGGCTGAGACGTTCCTTGCTTAGAGCCGGCGGCCGGAACAAAAGAACCTGAAGTTGCGACACGCAGCAGCCACTTAAAAGCGTAACGTGAGCGCAGTCACCCTCGTTTAGACAGGGATTCCTGCGCTCGTGTGAATACGGTAAAAGAATTTTAAGAAGAAATTTTATTTTAGTGCGCAAAAAATTTCTGCGTGCGGGAAAATTTCATGACGTCTTCTCTAACAACTTTGTGTTGGTCGCAGGTAGAGTTGAGTTACAATTATGATTAATGAGGAGCGGCAACTGCCTTAGACATCTTTCTGAAACCCATCAGCAAAACTTAGTGGTGATTTAGCTCTGGTTAAACCTATTTGAATTGCGGAAGCAACGGCGGAAGCTTCTTTTGCTTGCTACATTATTTCCCCATCACGTACTATCGGTGTATGGTGCTACAATAGGGAGGACATTTAGCTATGACGCGAGAGCATAAGCTACCAGCCCACATGTAAAGCCACGCTTCAACCAAGCCGTATCACCCTGCCTGCGTGTCGTAGGGGTAACGAGAATGTAAACGGTTCTGGCAGGCTGATTCTGATATCGAACCTCCCTTATGAAAGGAGCGACCCGAGTTGGCAGCTCCTGGCCGCGGCACAGGCGTAAAGTAAATTCAAATGTCATGGCAGGCTGATCGATAAGGTCGAGGAGCAGGGCGGTCCACGGGCCACGGACCAAGCGACGAGTGGTCAGACCAATAAAAGAAGGATAAGCTTAATTCAGAGCATCCTGCATTGTTACAAATTTGTTTATACCTTCCCCATAATAGCATGCAAGGCTCGCAAGCGTTATCAGACTGAATTTCTTGTTTCTAACAGGCTTAGAGTGAAGCTTGGTACTAACGAAATCGAAGCTGCTATCTTGCCTCAAAATTAATTGATCTTTCTGAAATACAAAGGTCGAAAGTGGAGGAATGAAAGCACGGCGATTTGTAGCAGAAAAGCAGAGAGAACACACGGAAATAACGCATTCTCTGTAAAACACTGGGATGAAGACTGTGACGTATTGATTTGGAGTCATAAAATGCACCACGGAATTTAAAAGTGTATTACTTGCGTTTCAGTAACCACAGGTATTTACAGTACTAGCTCATCGCAACAGCTGCAGAAGTTTAGCTCTCAGTAGAAACTTGAAATCTTCTCTTCCTTTAAACACATTATATTATTACTTAGCTGTATTCGCTGTTCGTGATGAGGATGAAGTGCAACAGACTCGGAGGAGACGACGACGCTGAGTGTTATGAAATCGGTGCCCTCATCAACGTTAGTTGTGCGGACAGCTTTGGGACTGTAAATCTTCCACGTAACATCTCTTGGTGGAGGTGAATCTATTCGATCCCCTGTCACAAGCTGGATCTCCGCAGCGGCCGCCACACCGGAACCACCACGACGACTACCGACGCATCTACCTCTACAGCCGCCGCACCTGCTGTTGTAATGGCCCACCCCCGTGACCCCGGAACCTTCTGCGGGACCGACTACGTCGATGTAGACGACTGGCTAGCCTTATACGAGCGCGTGAGCAAGCACAACAGGTGAGATGCCACACTCATGCTCGCGAATGTAATATTTTACTTGGCTGGGACCGCGCGAGTGTGGTTTGAAACCCATGAAGACGAGCTAACATCTTTGGATATTTTCAAACAGAAGCTCCACGACCTACTCGGAAAGCCTATTGGCCGCCACATTGCCGCCAAAAAAGCACTCGCCTCTCGCGCCCAAACGCCTACGGAGTCTTATCTCACTTAAATCCAAGACGTCCTGTCTCTATGCCGCAAAGTCGGCCAAGGCATGCCTGAGGAGGATAAAGTCGGCCATATAGTAAAAGGCATTGCCGACGATGCCTTCAACCTCCTGTTGTACAGGGATTGCTCCACCGTGGACTCTATGCTACAGGTGTGCCGACGTTTCGAGCAGGCGAAACACAGGCGCATATCTCAAAGTTTCGATCGGCTGCCGAACACGGCTGCTAGCTCCTCCTGTATCGATATCCCGACTCCTCAACCGCCTGCTAACGAACGCACTTTGACACGCATTGTCCGCCAAGAGCTTGAGGCACTGACTCCCGCGGCCTCGCTGTCGCATACACCCGACAACACCCTGGCTACCATATCACTTATTAAGGCTGTTGTTCGCCAAGAGGTTGCGAATATGGGCCTCCCTTCTACCAGCACCACCGACACCACGGATTCAGGACCTGCCCCTCCAGTAATTGCTGTCAACTCAACCAACGCCGGCTTCTCTCCCCGATATCGTTACCGCAACCCAAATGAATGGCGTACCCACGACAATCGCCCCATCTGTTTTACTTGTTCTCGCGTTGGCCACATTTCCCGCCACTGCCGTAGTCACTGGTACACGCCATTTCGTCAGTACACCTACGTCGACCGCCGCGGAGACTATGCCCCTCGCTTTTCTCCACCTCGCCCCGACCAGACCCTTGCTGACCCCGGTTCCACTGTCCGTGCTGCCAACCGTTCATTATCCCCGCAAGCACGACGTTCGCGTTATCCTCTTCCTCGCCGCAGTTCGCCATCGTCATATTCTGGCCACGTACCGGAAAACTAGCCAATGCAGCTCCCGGAGGTGATGCTGCATTTATGACCCGGACCGAAAAACCTCTGCTTATCCATGCCCTACAAAATAACCGTATCGACATCCTTGTGAATGGAGTTGCCGTTTCTGCTCTAATTGATACAGGCGCCCAACTGTCCATACTCAGCTCCTCATTTCGCCGTCGCCTCAAGAAAGTCCTTACGCCAGCCGCACAGTTCGCGTCGCCAATGGCAGCCCTGCTGCCGTGGTTGGCATGTGTACGGCGCGAGTTACAATTGCTGACCGTCATGCCCCAGTGTTTTTCACCGTCCTACATGAATGCCCCCACGGCGTTATCCTTGGCATTGACTTTATAACAGCCCGCTCTTCCCTTATTGACTGCTCTAGCGGCCTACTTCGCTTGGACCTTCCGCTCTGCTCTGAAGAGCCCTCCTGCTCATCCCGCCTTCGATCAGCCAAATTTAGCCGCCTTCCTCCTGAAACTGCCGTTTACATCCCTATGTCGCTATTTCCACCCGTCCCAGATGGCGATTATCTCGCTTGTCCATTACTGATGTCATGCTGCAGCGGCACGTCACCCTTCCTCATCTAATTTTGCACATCTCCTAGAACCGCACCACTCTCCCTGTCCTTAACTTCAGCTTTTCAACTCAAGTTCTGCCCGAGGGAATTTCATTAGCTGCGTTGTCCCCGATTGCCGATTGGGCCATTTCAGCTCTGTCTACAGATCATACAACTGCCGTCCCTGCCAACAACCCCTCGTCGCCCACATCGGGCCCTGATCCGCTTAACAGCATGATTGCAGCTGATCTGCAACCTGAATTTGCCGCTGTGTTACACAAGCTTTTGTTTACCTACAGTGACCTTTTCGACTTTGGTACCCGCCCATTGGGTCAAACGACAGTTGTCACCTCCCGCATTGACACCGGTGACGCCAATCCTATTCACAGACGACCCTATCGCGTTTCGCTTGCCAAGCGACGCGTCATCCAAACGGAGGTCGAAAAGATGTTAGCGAACGACATAATCGAGCCTTCAGTAGCCCCTGGGCATCCCCTGTCATGTTGGTCAAGAAGGAGGATAACAGTTGGAGATTCTGCGTTGACTACCGTCATTTGAATAAGATAGCCAAAAAAGATGTATATCCTCTTCCGCGCATCGAAGAAGCGCTTGATAGTTTGTACGGATCCAGCTACTGTTCATCCATCGACCTTCGTTCCGGCTACTGGAAGATTTCTGTCGACGAAAGAGGCCGTGAAAAAACAGCGTTCATCACCCCTGACGGCCTTTATCAATTCAAAGTCATGCCTTTTGGCCTATGTAACGCCCCTGCAACTTTCGAATGGATGATGGACTCATTGCTGTGCGGCTTCAAGGGGACGACTTGTCTTTGTTACTTAGACGACGTCACTGTTTTCTCGTCCACTTTTGACAGCCACCTCTCTCGCCTTTCTACCATTCTCGAGCTATTCCGCCGCGCCGGCCTTCAACTCAACTCAAACAAATGCAGTTTTGTCCATCGGGAAATCAAAGTGCTTAGGTCACTTGGTTAATGTTTCCGGTGTTCAGCCTGACCCTGACAAGATACGTGCCGTCAGAGATTTTCCCACTCCGCGTTCATCCAGCGATGTCCGAAGCTTTATTGGCCTATGTTCTTATTTCCGACGATTCTTCCCGATCTTCGCATTCCTTGCTCGTCCGCTCACCCAACTCCTCAAGAAAGACGTTTCATTCTATTGGGGGCCTGAACAAGTTGCAGCTTTCTCAGAGCTTATTGCTGCTCTAACTACGCCACCAGTCTTGGCCCACTTCAACCCTTCCGCCAATACTGAACTCCGTACCGACGCAAGTGGCCATTGAATAGGAGTTATACTCGCTCAGCGACAACACGGTCGTACAAGGGTGATTGCGTATGCCAACCGCCTCTTCTCAACACCCGAGCAAAATTATTTTATTACAGAGCGAGAGGGCCTGGCGCTTGTCTGGGCTATTACGAAATTCCGCCCTTATTTGTTTGGCCGCCATTTTACTGTGATAACAGACCATCATGCCTTGTGCTGGCTTTCCTCTCTCAAAGATCCTACTGGCCGTTCGGGGCGCAGGGCGCTACGATTACAAGAATATACCTTTTCCGTCGTCTACAAGTCCGGCCGGCTTCACCAACATGCAGACTGTTTGTCACGTCATCCTTTCGACTCCCCTAGTCCTACAGACTCTGACGATGGTGCATATGTCTTGTCGGTCTCCGCCTTTGCCAACATTGCCAAGGAACAGCACTTAGATCCTTCTCAGCATTCCATTATCCTCCGTCTTACCTCCGACCGCCCTGACCCATCTCTCGCCTTATTTGTGCTCCACGAGAACACCCTATACCGACGTAATATGCGACCAGATGGCCCAGACCTTTTGCTCGTCATTCCCCAACACCTGCGTTCCACCATCCTTGAACAGTTCCATGATGCTCCCACGGCTGGCCACTTGGATGTCTCTCGCACATACGACAGCCTGCGCCGACGTTTCTACTGGCCGGGGCTCTACCGCTCTGTCCAGCAGTACATTGCCGCATGTGAACTGTGTCAGCGTCGGAAGAAGCCCACAATTTCGCCTTCAGGTCACGTGCAGCCGATACCCATATCAACTGACCCGTTTTCCCGTATAGGCGTTGACCTCCTTGGCCCCTTTCCAGTTTCCACCTCGGGGAACAAAGGGATCGCCGTCGCCACCGATTACGCTACTCGGTACGCTATTACCCGAGCCATCCCGACCAGCTGCGCCACAGACGTCGCTGACTTCCTTCTAGAAAACGTAATTCTTCATCATGGTGCTCCTCGCGAACTACTAACTGACCGTGGCCGCTGTTTCCTGTCGCGAGTGGCTGACGAAATTCTTCGTTCGTGCTCCGTCCGCCACAAATTCACCACCGCATATCACCCCCAGACCAACGGCCTCACGGAACGTCTAAACCGTACCCTCACAGACATGCTGGCCATGTATGTGTCTGACGACCATCGTGATTGGGACATTCATCTCCCCTTTGTCAGATTCGCCTACAATTCATCTGTCCATTCTACCACTGGATACTCCCCATTTTATTTATTATTTGACCGACACCCGTTGCTACCCTTCGACACCTCTCTACCCGCGGCAGACGCCACCAGTACTTACACCAGTGATGCCGTCACCCGCGCTCATGATGCCCGCCGTATAGCTCATGCCAGACTCTCTGCATCCCAAGACCCTCAAAAGATCCGGTACGACAGCCGCCACCGTGATGTCCACTACACTCCTGGATCTCCCGTTTTGCTCTGGCTCCGTTGCCGTCGAGTGGGCTTGTGTGAAAAACTTTTGCCCCGTTACACTGGCCCTTACCGTGTTTTGCGCCCCGTGACCGACGTCACCTACGAAGTTGAATCTGTGGTTCCGAAGTCACCGTCCACAGCTCCAACCTCCGAAAGAGTGCATGTGTCCCGTCTAAAGCCCTATCATCAACGTTCTATTTCGCTAACATAGACCGCACCGGGACTGTGCTTTTCCCGCGAGGGGGGAGGGGGGTGTGTTACTTAGCTGTATTCGCTGTTCGTGATGAGGATGAAGAAGTGCAACAGACTCGGAAAAGACGACGACGCTGATTGTTGTGAAATCGGTGCCCTCATCAACGTTAGTTGTGCGGAGATTTGGGACTGGAAATCTTCCACGTAACAATATGAAAGGCTGGACGTCATCTACTGTCGCACAGACTGCCTTTTCAAAATACAGACGAAGATCACTGTGACTCCTGCTATAGCAAACGGGCACGGAACTGCAGGTTTTAGGTTAATCAAGTGGCTAAGGCTTGTTATGGTTTCGCCTCCCACCTGTTTTGCAATGATATCATGGAAGTCTGCTAATGAACGACGCATTTGACAAGGACTAGGTGGCATATATAAAGATTGTGTAACAGTCTTGATCACGGTCAACTTCATGACATGAATGGCGGCAAAATTCTCAGCTTACCATTTGACATAAATATTGTTACGTGACGACAAGCAAAGGAACGGCACAACATGGTGACATGGTGAAGAATGATTTAATGGCTGGCCTAGCGCGAGGGCTTCTTTCGCGCTACTGCCGATCTTCTTCTTCGCAAAACTTCCCGGGGCCACCGAGCGATCGTCCCGAGGGATTCGTTGAAGTCGAAGGTGACGTGACGGTGTAGTTTTTCAAGAAAAGGTAGAAGAGAATGACGCGCAGGCCACCATGACGATCACTACGATGATGCTTGGGTGATCCGCCTCCCTTGGAGCTCTTCAGCTATACGCCACCAAAGCGTCCATGAGACCGATAGTTCGAGGTCGCGTAGGCCAGCTGGACGGGGCGGGGGTTGCGTGCTCTTGTCTTTCGGCTCTTCGTTTCCGTCGGTTCTTTGCTCTGGTCTGGTCTCTCGTGAGTTAATGTGTGCGCCTTGTCTTCAGGTCCGGGCTGTGGGCTGAGCGGCGGTAGTTGGTCGGGTCTGGGCAGGAAGGGCTGGGGCGAACCTGCGCGGCGTTATCCCAGGGCTCTCGGTCGATGACCCCGATGTAAGCATGGGGTCAATGCTCAAAGGCGAGGGTGGGGATAACGTAAGCCGCTTCTCCCGCCAAAATGTTACGTGGCGACAAGCAAGGAAATGGCAAAACATGGTGACATGGTGAAGGATGATTTAATGGCTGGTCTAGCGCGAGGGCTCCTCTCCCGCCACTGCCGATCTTCTTCGCAACATACACCTAAACAGACCTCCTCATTTATTGCCGTCATCGCATTGGAGCCACCTAAATCCCTCACTCTGGTCAGTGGCATTGTGCCATATACCTCGGCGTAAGAAATTTGTCTGGTAATTTCTTGAATATCGACTCGAATAACGGGGAGTCAGACATCGGTTTGCTGATGGTGGTAGTTTTCAGTTTCTTATTTTTGCACTGGATAGAAAACTTGGCTTTTAACAGAGCAGTGATTCAATCATCCCTAGATCAGGCTTTAAAGGGCTTCTCTGGACGGCAGCTAGAACGGCACTTCACACGTTTTGGAATGATTTGTAAGCTTCTTTCACGCCGACGCAAAAATGTGCGCTACGCCGCAGCCGGAGTCGTAACTCTTATTGTTATATTCTTCGAATTTTAATAAAATCGAACGCTGTGTCTGAGTGCTGCTCATCAGTGTGAGCTGCACGTTCAAGTCAATGTGAACAGGGCTCTGGGTAGAAAGAAGGAGTTCACCCCTGTCGTTGTCGGTACCTCTTCCTTAAAGCCTTGCTCTGAAGCACTTTGTCGTTTGCAGAAGTAGTGAGAATCTCCTTCCATTCGGCGGATTTCTTTGAAGCAGGAGCTCCTGCAGCGAGCTTATAAACTGCTTTATGAAACAACTCTCCGCAGCTGAACTGGGCGCCTAAATGGCCTCAACGTGGTGGCGGGGCAGCTGCAATGTTTCTGTGGCGAAATCTTTATATAGCAACACTGATGTAAATTATTCATCCACCTTTGGCTATAGTTGTTCGTTCAGGGATTGTTTGCATATTCTGAGTCTCTCGCGCGTGGGGGCGAACAGAGTGCCTCAGAGACATTCGGTGAGGTGTGCTTTCTCGTTCCGCAAGGAAACGTGTCATTCATCTAAAACAGCCGAGTCATCTAAAAAGCCGGCAAAAAAATAAAGAATAGGTGACGAGGCACATGTGCTCCACTAATGCACTGCTCTCAAACTTCTAATAAATGGCCGAAGTAGGCAAAGAAGTGACTGGCCAAGGAGGATGTCGAGCCATTCTACCAGTTGCTATTTATGCCACATCTTAGGGTCACATGGTTCGCAACTGTGTGACGCTGCGGAGGATCCAGGGAAATATAAAGCGTCGAAGCTTCGTTTGTTTTGGTTTAATTTGTGAGGTTTTACGTCCCAAAGCCACTCAGGCTATGATAGAAGCCGTAGCGAAGTACTCCGGAATGTTCGACCACCTAGGGTTCTTTAACGTGCACTGACATCGCACAGCACACAGGCGCCTGGCTTTTGGCCTCCATCAAAAAGCGGCCCCCGAAGGCAGGATTCGATCCCGCATTCTTGGGAACAGTAGTTGAGCGCCGTAACCAATGCACCACCCCGGAGTGGCGTCGAAGCTGGATAAATAGCTTGATATTTCTATTGGGTCTATTCAGCGGGGTGATAAATGAGATTAGCAAGTTTCTTGGGCAATTTATTTGTTTTATTTCACAGGATAGGACTATTTGCAGGACTAAGGAATTGGTTTTGTGCTAACCTCCAGCTTCGAGTGATAATGATGGCGTTACATATTAAATGCCTGTTAAGGAATCGCTGCCGCTACAGTGCAGCTGGAGGCTAACCACTCTACATGAACTGCCTCCACTCTCTCCCCAAGCAGTCGTCTAAGCCGCTTAGAAGGTAAAGACACGCCCGTGGTTGTATTATTTGGTTGGGTAGAAGGCAGCTTAAAAAAACTAGGCTGTGCAAAAAATTAAGCTGAGTCAGTACACAAGTTGTATAATGTCATTAGAAACAGCTACTAGCATTGTTTTCACAAAGTGTTGCATGAGTTATTGCTCTTCGCAGATGGTTATGACATGACGTGTGATTGATGAAAACAATGTTACCAGCTGTTTTTAATGATATATGCTTGTGTATTTACACGGTTTAAAATTTACATAGACCAGGTTTTCACACTGCCTAAAGCTTTATTGAATGTTAACCAAAATAAAGAAAAGCGTTTAGGGCAAACCACCATATAAATAGTATATATGATCTATGGTAAGTTCTTCATCAGGCAGATATCAATATTTATTTAAAGGTTCGACAACACAGTTTGACACATTTGTACACAAAAAGGATTACATTTGTTTTCACTGAAACATAAAATACTGCGCATCTGTGCAAGCGACACTCTCATATCTTGAGCTCAGAAACTGGCATGCTATGCTATGTAGAAATTTAGTAAATAGATATCTATGTATTCTAAGTTCTAACACATTTGAATAGGCCAAGTGTCGAATTATTAGTTAAAATACTATGAGATGACGTCTAAGCCATAACTGTACAGTTTCTTTTTCAGATATTTTCAATAAGCATACGAGACCCTTATTGGTGAAGTTACTGTAAAAATAGGTCACCTACTCGCTTCAATCGAGCATTATGTTTCAGTTTTATGAGGACCTCCAAGAATTGAAAGCTGTTTACATAGAATTACAACATGCCAAGTACGTCAGCAGTTTATAAGAGTAGCACGCCACTCTATTTTAAGAGCAAATTGTTCAAACCGAATTTCTGAGCACGTAAAATTATATCGAGACGGATGTGGTGATAACAATTAGGGAGGCAAGAAATCATTGTCGAAGCTTGGGGCTGGCGTTGGATTGTAAGGCCAAACGTTCCGAACATTCTGCCAGGCACGATGAACTGGTTGCGTTTGAAAATGAGAAAGCTCTGTGTTACTTATCATTGCATTACTTTTAAAGCCCTGACTGTTTCTATGTTGCATAGTAACTATGAATTGTGACTTATGGCTATGACTAGGTGATTTAAATATATGCTAATGACTTTAAACATATTGCAACTTTCCATACGTTACTCTGAAAAGTACTTAGTCCGTCTTCCCCAATCCTGTCAATGAATGATGAATTCGCATGCCAATCAGTAATTATACTTCTTCCTAGAGGCTTGATCGTGATTAGAGTGGGGATGTTCGCTGCCAATTTTTGCAAGGACGATCAGATATAATGACTGCTTAAGGCAAGCCATGAACACTAGCCTGCGTTGTCTAGGGGTAGCGTGTCGTATCCAGTAACCAATGGTCTGCGTCTGTACGGTTTTCATCTAAAATGTAATTCGAAAACTTTCATCTTCTGTGCATTCGTCATGACATCGGGTTTCAATGTGTTGCACAAACCGCCAATCATATCCGCTTCGGTCTTGCGGATAATCCGCAACCCACAAGCCCTTTGCGCTTCGGTTAATAAAGAACCATCAGTATAAGTCAGTATATCTGAAATAACAGTGCCACAATGCTTCAGTAGTACTGCTTGTGCACAGCCGTAGGCTACAATATTATATGTAATACCTCGCCGCCTTAAATCTGCCTATATTTTGCATGAGTAGCATGCCTGACTAGAAATACATCTATTCCGGTAGGTTAGATGCTTTTTGCATCGTTTTATTTAAAATGAGGCGCTAGAGTGTGTAACCGTTGGCTAACGCATTGCTTTGCACCGTGTCGGAACTCCACAAAACCACTGCCCAGTGAGTGACAAGCTACGCCAGCCTACTTGCTACCAGTTGTCACAGGCGCAC
Source organism: Amblyomma maculatum (assembly GCA_023969395.1). Classification (NCBI taxonomy): domain Eukaryota; kingdom Metazoa; phylum Arthropoda; class Arachnida; order Ixodida; family Ixodidae; genus Amblyomma; species Amblyomma maculatum. The sequence continues at coordinate 672,305 of JAJIZL010020202.1, read as the reverse complement.
CCGTAATAATATTTCAGTACTCTACCGCTGACAACTGCGGCGCCTGATTTTTAACAAGGAAATGCCTGCAAAATGCAAATAAACGCAATTGCTGAATTGGGATACAATTAACCCACCTCCGTCTTCTAGTAAAGTAGTGTTTTAAACAATATATTGTAAACGTAAGAAAAATATCGCAGTTGTCTTACCCACTGCCAGAGAACCTGCAATGCCAATATCATAAAGTGAGCACACGGAAACAATAGTCGGCAGACTTACCACAGATATCAACACCTGTAAGTATTCCATAATACTCGCTCCCGCATTCAGTCGCTGTGCACGATAGGCGTCTATATAGTCGAACAAAAGCACAATCTTGGCAGGGACTGTAATCCTCGTCACACCTGCAAAAGCAGGCAATAGGATAGAACGCCTCATTTCTAATAGTTTAATATGTTGATATTCTCAACTACAAATGAGCTTTGGCAACGTTATACCCAACCTCGTGGAAACAAAAGGGCAACTTATAATAGCGGTCTAAAACTGTCGAACAATCACAAAAACAAGCTGTGTTTTTGTTTATAGTGTACATTTTAGTGTGATGTTGCTACGATCGTTAATATAAATACTGAATAATAAAGAGCTCAGTATGGATCCTTTGAATCGCGAATTGGATTAGACGAAATCAATTTTATGACAAAATGTTTTACCACGGTTGTTTGAAAACGACTTGAAAAATGGTTCTTTAAGGAAATTTGGTATGGTCCTCTAAATGCAACCTTATCAATCTTATAGATAAGAATAGAGTGCTAAACTGTTTTAAAAGCGTTAACCTGGTCTGAAGGAGCCCGAGAGAACACTCATTTCCATGTATAGTTTTATTTATGTGGTATGAATAGAGTTCCAGGAAGCCTATATTATTGATTACGAAAACGCAATTGACTCGAAACCTCGGCGGTGATGCAAGCATTGCGAAATCAGGGGGTAGACGAGCCGTACGTGAAAGTGCTGGAAGATATATATAGTGGCTGCACAGGAACCATAGTTCTGCATAAAGAAATAAACAAAATTCCCATAAAGAAAGGTGTCAGGCAAGAAGACACAATAGCCCCAGTACTATTCACAGCTTGCTTAGAGAAAGTATTCAGAGACATGGAATGGGAGCAGTTAGGGATAAGGGTAGATGGAGAATACCTCAGTAATCTGCGATTTGCTGATGACATTCCCTCGCTAAGCAACCGGGGGATGAACTGCAAATAATGATTGGTGACCTAGTCAGGAAACGTAGAAAGGTAGGCTTAAAAATCAAAATGCAGAAGACTAAGGTAATTTTCAACAGCCTCGGAAAGGAACAGCAGTTTGCATTAGGTAGCGAAGTACTAGAAGTAGTAGGCGAATATGTCTACTTAGGACAGGTAGTAACCGAAGATCCGGACCATGAAAGGGAAATAAGAAGAATAAGATTGGGATGGAGCGCATTTGGCAAGCACTCGCAGATTATGACTAGCAGCTTACCGGTATCGCTCAAGAGGAAAGTATACAACAGTTGCATCTTACCTGTACTCACCTATGGGGCTGAAACGTGGAGGCTAACCAAGAGAGTTCTACTTAAGTTGAGGACAACCCAAAGGGCTATGGAACGAAAAATGGTAGGGGTAACATTAAGAGATAGGAAGCGTGCAGAGTGGGTCAGAGAAATAACTCAGGTTACCGACATTCTTGTGGAAATTAAGAAGAAGAAATTGGCATGGGCAGGACATGTAGTGCGAAGAGAGGATAACCGATGGTCGCTTAGTGTAACAAACTGTATTCCAAGGAAAGGAAAGCGTAGCAGGGGGCGGCAGAAAGTTAGGTGGGCGGATGAGGTTAAGAAGTTCGCAGGGGTCCAGTGGATGCAGCTAGCACAGAACCGGGTTAAGTGGAGAAATATGGGAGAGGCCTTTGCCCTGCAGTGGGTATAGTCAGGCTGATTATGATGATGATGATAGTATTTAACCCAAGCTGAAAGCCATATTGAGTGAAATAAATTGCATAATTTCTACACAATGCTTGCATATTTTTATAAACAGCCTTCTTCAAGATAATCGTTAGTACAGGCGATGGTTCTGCAATTATATTTATCTGCCCTACAGCCCTTCGTCACCACTGGCCTAAGCACTGAGGTCCTCACTCGTGCAGGAATTTACCAGCTTGAACGCAGCCGTTCAGAATGAAGAGCAGTAATTGTTTTGATTTTGTTAGAGTTCTTTTGTAGATCTGGGATCCCGGGATCTGTCAACAGAAAAAGAAGCACGCCCTATGGCCAGCTTATCTGCATCATCTGACCGCAGGAAAACGGTATCAGACAAAGGCGAGCCCCTAAAACACAGATGAGTGAGGTGCATTCAGCTTCTCTACTTTAGCTCATGGATGCGGCAAACGTCACATATTTTTGATATTTCGAGGTGATTAAATTGAGAACACCGCAATACAATAAACAGCTAAGGACTGGGCATACTCAATAAGTCGTTCAAAATGCCATACGGTTTTCGCAGATTAAGCTTTTCGCAGATTAATTTTTTTATTATATCTAAAATACGACCTATTTATAATTACACAGTACTATGGTTCAAGGACACAATCATCCGCCTTTTTTTTACACAATTTCAATCATTTGTCCTTTTCATATGATAAATTTTAAGTATTACTCGTTATCTATTTTTTATCGTAATTTCTGCATATTTACCTTATGGACCTTCGTATTTTTATACGTGACTCATTATATTTACGCCATCCCAGTCAGACTACCGCACTAGCTCATTCACTATTACATTACCGACAGTAGTTCTTGCATTGTGATGAGTACAGTGCAGTGCGAACAAAGCTGTAAAATAATGGTGCGCAGCATTTTGGTGTATAACGCCGGTCGACTTTACTAAGGTAATAGAACGTGACGCAATGATATCGGTAGACGACCTGGTCGGTCTATTGTCCACGATCTCCTCTGTGGCAAAACTGAGAATGTTCATCATCATCAGCCTGACTATAACCACTGCAGAGCGAAGGCCTCTCCCATATTTCTCCACTTAACCCGGTTCTGTGCTAGCTGCTTCCACTTAACCCCTACGAACTTCTTAATCTCATCCGCCCACCTAACTTTCTGCCGCCCCCTGCTACGCTTTCCTTCCCTTGGAATCCAGTTTGTTACCCTCAGTGACCATCGGTTATCCTCTCTTTGCGCTACATGTCCTGCCCATGCCCATTTCTTCTTAATTTCCACTAGAATGTCGGTAACTTGAGTTATTTCTCTGACCCACTCTGCACGCTTCCTATCTCTTAGTGTTACCCCTACCATTTTTGTTCCATAGCCCTCTGAGTTGTCCTCAACTTAAGTAGAACTCTCTTGGTTAGCCTCCACGTTTCAGCCCCATAGGTGAGTACATGTAAAATGCAACTGTTGTATACTTTGCTCTTTAGCAATACCGGTAAGAATGGTATTAGCAGCTAAACTGCTCGCATGCGAAATAATCGGCTCACCTAGTTTTTAGGCTTGGCGGATATCTGTTTTAATCTACAGCTATCCCTAAGTTCAGTTTGTGCAAGAATGGATCGATGCTGACAGATTAGCTAAAAAAAGTTTGAAGATCGCAGCTTGGCGGCTTCCGTATTGCGGTGATGAAAAGTTTATTTCAGAATTAAGTGCTCACTAAAAAAGCAATAGCTTCAGTGGCGGGAAATTCGCATCGAAGACTTTCTGAAAGCCCTGTCTTGTTAGCATACGCCATGGTACCTCTACATTTATATGATTCGCGAAAACACGAGAATGAGGTAAATGCCTAAATATCAAATGTATCTGATTAGGCATGACTTATACTGACGTCCGACAGCAACAAGATATCATATGTTACTGACTCAACCAAGGAAACGTTTAGTAGGTTCCAGTGTTGTTTAATACTTCTAACATTCCCTGGAATGAGGTCAAATACTGGTTTGTACTGTACATCAGTCAGAACTGTTTTCTTATATCAGAGAATGAATTAAATTTTTTGCACACCTTTAGTGTATGTTCTAGCCCATACCCTTGGATGTGTTCAATTAATGTGTCAATTTTAGCAGATTCCTTTTAAAAGATAATGTCAAGAATGTTGACTCTTGAGTTGACCTCTGAAGGCTTGGCACCCAATTCGCTGATTGCAGACATGACCTGTGTAAGTGTTGGTTGCTGGGAGTTGTCGTCCAGTTCATCATCCTCATATGATTGGTTCTCTAAGTACCAGTCGTATATCCAGTTCTTTTTACAAATTTCTAAAACACGCCTGTGCACTTTACAGCATGGCACATGTCCACAGTCACACTGCGCGATCACATGCAGTGTCTTTTTAGGTGAGTATTTCGAATTTATTTTGAACATTCTACTCTTATCTTCGTCTGACTGCGATTGTGCCTGTATAGGTGCCAGTAGACAGCAAACACTCCAACCGACAGCAAAAGTCTATTCACTGCAGCTACTTAGGCAGAATACTGGCTTCGAGATAAAAGCTTCATCAGGGGGCGTAGCGGGTCCATGTTAGCGCATGCGTCGCTCGGTGTTCTTATTCAACCCAGCCTAGTACAGCAAGAAACCATGAGTGCCGTTTAAATTGAAGAGCGACCGACTATGCCTTTTTCTTACATATAGGCACTGCATGTTATCACCAGAAAAAGCACTCCGTCGGAGCGCTCTAATTTTTCATTAACTCGCGAAACCTATCGACTGGCACTCATCTGGTATTTAGGCAGATGGGATAACACGCCACTTCTCTAGCTTTTTCACTCACGTTTGCAAAATGTGGCCCAGAAGTAAGATGTAGCCAATGAGGTTTATTTAGTGTTATCAGTTTTTTTTTCCTGTATTGCTTCCAATCGTAAACTTTTGCGCTTTAAACACACGATTATTGAGTTTTTCTGCATGTAGTTGACATAGTATCACTTATAGTCCCCCCGCCCTATACGTTGGCACACCGCACCCATATGTCCTTACATAGGAAAATAGATGACATGTTTGTACCTCCAATAAGTCCTGACATAATTATTTCTTGCTACATGAAGCAGCCATAAAAGCCTGTATATAGGACCATATGATATATATGCACGTCTTGTATGTCCTGCAAGTTTTGCATCCCACTGCATGGATCCTATAAGCACACATGGGCTCCTACGTATTCCCATATTAGTTCTAGGGCTATTAAATACCACAGAGTGTTTCACTAGAAAAGGAACCGTTAAGAGCCAACAGTTTTTCACAACAGCATTAGTTAGACCTTAAATAGAAAAATGTGTTCTACACAATTACACGGAAAGCACGGCCCTTTAGCGTCCTCTGCTTTCTTTTGCTTTCCCCAACGACGTCCTTGTGAACCAAAACATCTGAAACTACTGGATCACTCATCCTTATATGCCAAAAATTCTCCTAAAATAAACTTTCCAATCACTATGTTGTGAAGGAACAGCGCAATTGACGGGACACAAAAGAAGAGGAACGAGGAAGGACCTACACAGGCGCTGCACCTGTGTGAGACCAACTCTGCAATCAACCCATAAAAAGCCCCCATCAAGAATTATGCGCTTTGCACTCACGTTACATCGAAAATCTGGAAGTATGAAGGACGACGGGTATCCGCCAAGGTCGCTCATTGCGTAGAAAATAGTGCTACGAGTGCCAATGACTTTAGAGGTCAGACCTAGATATTACAGTAGTTGTTCCTTCTTTTGTTCTTTTTGTCCTGCCAAGGAGTGCGTTGTTATTGATTCGCGAATCTAGACCAAAACACCCAAACATGCGCTGCACCAGTGAAATGCAGGATGGTCCGGGTTCTGCCCTCACCCGAGTTTTATCCGACTTTGAACGACCCCAGTAAGTAAAATTATATACCACAAAAGGCGCGGAAGCAGCAGGTAATAATACATAAGGAAACGCTACATGCGGTAAAGCCGTACTCCAATTTAAGTGAAAATGAGCTTCCTCAGCCTGAAAACCCCTTCGGAAAGCAACATGTACAGGGACTTGAATATTTGTGGGCTGGGATTTAAAACATTCCTATGCAAAATCTACTACCCCCTTCGAGCTGAAATAACGTTCACAAAGTATGAAAATATAGTCTACGTTATCTGATAAGTGATTCAATATTGGTACTTGCCTAGATTTTCCGAAATCGAGAAAAAACTGCTCTCAGTGGCGTGCACAATTTTCGCAGAAGAGAGTCGAAAAGCTATTTTGACATGATGCGTCATCTGTCGGGCAGAGAGGCTAGCGCACCAACGGCCGGGATGGAGCTTGCCTCACTGCTCGACAGATGACGCACCATGTCAAAACATCGTTTCGACTATCTTCTGCGAAAATTGTGCCCGCCACCGAGAGCAGTTTTTCCTCGATTTCGGAAAATCTAGGCAAGTAACGATGTCGAATCACTTATCAGATAACGTAGACGATATTTTGATACTTTGTGAACGTTATTTCAGCTCGAATGGGGTAGTAGATTTTGCATAGCAATTTTTTTAAATCCCAGCCCCCAAATATTCAAGACCCTGTAGAAGGCCACATTTCTGAGCATTTAGCGGTGTACGCTTTCTGCTATGTAACCAGTCAACATGCCATAGCCAAAGAGGCCGTAGTTTCTAAAATTGGATGCATATCTCATAAAGCAATAAACTTCATAGTACCTTCGGCTCCCGACAGAGACACGCTACTCTCAGACCAGAGAAGCACTTTGAAATGATTTCTTTAAAGAGCGGTTTTACACATGTGTCAGGGTGTCCTTCTAATAGTGCGTCATATTACAACTGTAGGCTGATGAATATGTAAAACTAAGTCGTTGAACGCCGAAGCTCTAGAGTGCCTTTTTCATTTTGCACATGACTACTAAAGCTTTGGTATTCCTTCTATCAAAAGAGGCAGTTGGATATTCTCAAGGAGATTTATGTTCTCAAGGTTTGAAGACAACTGAAAGTTTGTATGTGGCGGCAATTAAAAATCATGCTTGCATCCATTTGTTCAGCGCTTCCATATATCTTGCATTAGAACTTGTGTTTACCCCTTGCATTCAGAACGACATAGTTCATCCCCCTGTTCGCAAGGAATATATTTACTAGTTCAATACCGACATTTTATGCGGTAAAGCTGCAACAGAGCTAACCGAACCTGATGTCCTTCGCCCCAGCATAATCTGCGCATGACGCAGTACATTCCGATCTGTATTTGTTCTGTTTTTTGATACCCGCCGGCGTGCGGCCTTGTCACTATGATTGTGGCACGGGGATCAGCTCTGTATTTTTTGTTTGTTTCTGCTCGTTGTCACTAGTTGAAGCTTTACCAGATTCTTTGTCGCACAAAATGCGCCCAGATGTCTCCGTTTGCGGCTTGATCTCGATGTTTTTTAGACGCTTTTAAATTGAGCCTTGATGGGTGTGATGGATATTCTCAGTTTGACAACCGAACAGCACGCATGCTTTGTCGCCGCCGCGATTCTCTTAGTTTTCTTGCGGGCCCAAGTCAGCCCAATAAAGAGTTTCATTCAAGTGCAGCGCCAGTGTCTTCATTTGTGGCTACTGTGCTTGTAACCACTACGTGACATATGGTGGAGGTGCTGGGTGTATGCCTTATATGCCTTATCGGTAATAAACGTCAGTTCATTACCCGACGCGGGGCCTTGCACATGGTGGCAGCGTTGCCCATTCACTATGTCCGCCCCGACCACGCTGCTCCCGGCACCGAAATGATTGGATACCAATGACGACACATGGACTGCTCGGAAAACGTGCAAAATTGAGTTCGTGCTATTTTCCACGGCCACCCAGTTAAACAAGCAGCCTAAAGAAGTGCAAGCAGCGACGCTACTTGTAGAGATAGGCGAATACGGCCGGAAAACGTATAGCACCTTCAAATTGGACAACGGTGAGTGTAAGAACATCATCGACATATTGCTGCAAAAGTTTAATGAATTTTACAAACCATCGACGAATTTGACATTTCAGACGGTCCGGTTTGGATCAAGAGACCAAAGCAAGGGCAACCGCTAACGACTGGCCGCAGCCACATTATCCTGAGAGTGCAGGACAAAAGCTTACAGCAAAAGCTTAATGCCGAAAACCAGTCGTCCGAGAAGACAGTTGCAATATGCCGAGCCCATGAACAAGGAACGAAATAATTTAAGGAAATCAGTGGAAGCACCGAAGCAGCAGGCGAAGCAGCCGTCAATGCTGTCAGCCCCTGAAAACGGCCTTGTAGTCTTTGTGGTTATTTCACTCACCGTGGCGTAGCTTGTCCGGCTCAAGGGAAGGTATGCACGAAGTGCGGGGGGCGCAGTCACTTCACCAAAGTATACAACGCATCGACGTCTCGCCATAACAGTGGTTCGAAAAAGAAACAGCGCGGACTGCAAGGCGAGGATGACGACGATTTCATATTGCATACTTTGACCGTCAGTGCTACTGCCTCATACCATTGGAACGGGACTGTTTATATTCAAGGACGCCCACTCAAATGCAAGCTGGACACACGAGCTAACTGTTGTGTCCTTTTGAGGTAGGATGTCGACAAGCTGCCGAGCAAGTCTCATCAAGAAGGTCGCATAACGCAAAAGAGTTCTTCGGCCACAAAATGCTAGCCCAAACAAAAACTAGGCTGCATTTGCACGCTAACAACAAAGTGCACGAGTGACTGTTTTCGGGGCCTGTGACTCTCAGTGGATCAGCAGGTGAACGCCTTGGTTTTGTGCGAAAGGTTGGATCCGTGTGAGTATAGTCATGCCGGCAAAGAGAGTTTTGGTGGCAATTCGAGAAAAAGTCAAGCAGGAGCTCCAGCACACGGAATAACAAGGTGTCATATCCAAGGTAAATGAGCCAACAGAATGGTTAATTCATAGGGTAACTGTAGTAAAAAAAAATACGTGTCTGCGTAGACCCCACAGCACTAAACAAAGGTTTACAACCAGAGAATTAGCCCATGCCGTGCTTGAAGCTTGCGTGAGCCAAGTTGTTTTCGAAAATAAAGCTATCGGACCCAAACTCGAAGCTCTGCACAACGACCGCACCTTGCTGACGTTATTGCTTCCTACGCATGCCTCTCGCAGCAACTGGCGCAAACAACGCGATAAAGCTTGGCCTCTTCACAAGCTCAAAGTCCCAGAACAACTTCGTACCTACTGAGGGTACCGAGACGAGATAGACATACAGAATGGCCTAGTGTATCGTAGCAGCAAAGTAATCATACCTTAATCAAAAGATACGACGTGATCCGCTTCCATCACGCGGCACACGCTGGCAAGGGCTAGGAACGTGATGTTTTGGCCGAATATTGCAAGCGACATTGAACAGTTTTGAAAAGGCAGGTGTGTCTCCATAATCGGTTGCGAAGCGCCAAAATGCCTCTCTTAAGTCACGACGTTCGCACCCTACACTGGCAAGTTGTTGGCGTGAACTTGTTCTTTTACGAAGCTCGCCAATTTTCCTTGATCGTCGACTTTTACTTATTTTTTTCGAAATTCGGGAACTTCGCCGCGCCAGAGCAAAATCGCTGAGCACCTGGTGTTCTGAAGTATTTCCTGTTCATGGCTTGCCTGTGAAGTAGCGCAGTGATATGGGCCGCCTTTTAACAGCCATGAGTTTGATTTCCTGAACAGCCTACAGGTATCGCTCACGTCAAGTCCTTACCACCCACGCTTTAACGGCATGCCAAATAGCGGTGTAAGAAGACAAGAAGCTTCTAAAAAGTGCCCCTTTAAAATGCCTGCATTTCAAATGGCTTTGCTTGAATGGCGCAATACTCCGCGTGATGATGTGCTACAGTCCCCTGTGCAGAGGCTGATGGGACGCCAAACTCGGACACTTCTCCCGCTGCATCAAGCCACATGAAAAAGAAGCGATAGCCGGAAACGTGGTCCACTGCTAGCTTTGTAAATTACACCAACGCCAACAGATGTACTACAACCGCGGCAGCAGGAACCGTATGTGCCAACAGTGTAGAGCTGATCGGGTCTGCTTCTGAGTCCATTTGTGCGAATTGTAACGCATTTCCAGTGTTTTGTATCTCTTGATGGTAAGAAGATTCCAATGGGAAGGACCTCCGCTAATGCTAAATCAGCGTCACTATATGGCTCAGTAACAGACACCCTGGGCTCTACACTTTTTACAATTGCACTTGACCTGCCACCTGTGACACAAGGCCAACAGTAAACATGTACGGCTATTTTCCTCATACCAGCGAACGGACCTCACTTAGCGATTGTCAAAACTGACGACTGCAAGGAAATTTCCCTCCATCATCTACGACTGAAAGGACCGCAGCCTCAAACCCATCCCGCCCCTCAAGAAGACACTGGCACAGAGCCCGCCCAGAGGCTACGCCGAAACACAAGAGTGTGACGAGAACCCTGTCGGTACCCTCTATCCGAGCCTCGTTGAACCCGGTTTGTCCAAAAAAGGGAAGATGTAGCATACTTGAGTGAACCCGACATCCTCAAAGATGTGGCGCAACAAACACAATCACATGAGAAGAAGCACAACACAGGTGCCTGTGTTGTGTTTCTTACATTATTATTGTGTTTGTTGCGCTACATTTCTGGGTAGTATGCAGCCCCAACTCGCCCCTCAAGCTGTTGTTTTTAGAACCCGACGTCGCTCGCCCAGCCCAACCTACGCATGACGCAGGTCATCAGCACCCTGTATACCGAGTGTCTCACCTACTTGAACCAAAAGGTAAAAAATAAAATATTGGAGGTAGGCCAGGAAACCCACTTTCATACTACTGCCAACCGTCTTGCGCACCACACGCTATGCTTTGATCTGCAATTACTTAATTAGCTGATTATGATAATTTTTCTCATTTGCTAAATATTGACTTTAGACTGTAAATGTGAATTGGAAAGTTCGAGAGCACCTATAGAAACCCCAATCCATTATTTGTGATCAAGAAAGTCCCGCGGGTATGCTTTTTTCCAGGCTAAAAAAAAAAGCCCGCGAAATACAAATAAATCCCGTGACTAGAACATTTGAGTGCCCCGATTCTGGTGATCTCAGTGGTTATTTGAGCGAACGCAATCAGCTTGGGCCGTCACTCAACGGTTCCGTTGCAGCGGCAGGCTGACATGTTGGCGATGGTTGGAGCGAGCTCGCCCGTCACCACCGAGATCTTGGCCCAGATCTTGACAAGGCCTGCTAACCCCAGCAGCTTTCGTCTCGACAGGCGGATGGCGATAAAGTACCAGCAAATGAAGGTGCGAGCAATCTGAGTCGAGTCACATGATGTCTCACCTCTTCCAAGCCTGTACGCGCAGGTTCAGTGGCTGATCTTGTATCGCTCATCAGCTTGTCGTGACGTTCGCTGATGGGAGAGAAGGTGATGCAAAGGCCTTAATAGAATCTCGGTGGTTACGGCTCGCCGCGCTCGCTGTTACTTTCACCGTCACGTGAGCCGGCTGGGTGACGAGGGCACGCGGGTGAAGAAACTATTGCAAGCATATCTGCCTGCCGCTGCAGCGGTGCTGAACAGACACGGCCGCAGCTGATTTCGTTCAATCAAACCACCACTGAGAGCACCAAAATAGTTTCGCGCGAATGCGCTAGTCACGTCATTTTCGTTGCATTTCGCCGGTGTTCTTTTGGGCTTGGAAAAAAAGATACACGTGACGCTTCCTTTATCGCAATTAATGGAATGGAAGTTTCTGAGGGTGGTCTCCAACTTTCCTACTCCCATTTATGGTCTTAAGTCATAATTTAGTAAATTAGAAAAATTAACATAATTAGGTAATTAGATAATTTCAAAACAAAAAATTGCCTGTGGTGCGCAAGGAGGCTGGCAGTTGTATGCAAATGGTTTCCCTGGCCCACCTCACATTTTATTTTATAAGCCTTTGTTCAAGTTAGCTGGGACACCCGGTATTTGCCGCGAATAGTTCGAATCTTTGTTCTTCTTAAACAGCCGGTGACATGCGGCCTTATGTGAATCTAGCGCAAGGATTGATTCTGAATTGTTTGGTTATGTCTGTTGTCCCGAGACGACGCTGTATTGCTTTTTTTTCTGTCGCGCAAGATGCGTCGAGCTGTATCTCGAAGATTCCAACCAGTCTCGTGCGTTTCTTTAATGTTCTAGGTCATCCTAGACATTGGTTGCGGCTTTATCTAGACGTTTCTCTGTCGCGTATAAAGTGAGAGTTGAAGGGCGCGACAGGCATTACTTGTTCGACGACGGCCGAGCCCAATGGCGGCTGTCGCCGTTGCCGAATCACTTAATTGTTTTACGGGCGCAAGCAAGCCCAATAAAGAGTTTCTTCAGTGTACTCCCACGCTCCTAATTTCTGTCATCGGCCTTGTCCCAACCACATGACATCTGGTGGAGGAGCTCTATCCCGACATCGTGACCTACCACTTAAGATGTCACCCGTAGAGCAGAAAGCACCCTTGATTATTGTCCAAACCCCTGAGCCCCCCCCCCCCCCCCCTGTTTCCGAGCACGACCGGACGAGGATGCAGATGACTGGATGGACCTCTTCGACCACGTGGCAGAGCTCAAAGGCTAGAACGACGCTCCGAAACTAAGGGATGCCTTCTTTTCTCTAAAGGATCTGCCAGAATTTGGTTCAAAATCATATGACCTGCTTGAAGGATTGAGAGACATTCAAGTATGAGTTTCTGACAGCCTTTACAAGTGTCGTCCGGAAGGAACCAGCCGAGACCCTACTTCATTCACCACTTTAGCTCCGAAATGACTTTCTAGGCGTACGTTTAGGAGATGAAGCACCTCTATCGCCGTGCCGACCCTAACATGAGCGAAGGGGGGAAGGGGAGATTTTTGATGCGAGACGTAAAAGAGTTGCTTTTTTTCTGACCTAATCAGAAATCCGCCAAAAACCATAGCCGGATTTGAAAGCGTAGCGTCCACCATGGAAACAACGATGGACACCGGGATGCGCCACTATGATCACCCACTACAACCAGCCTGCGCAAGCCAACACAGAAGAACGTCCGCGAGTGCAGACAACCTTCGGGGCCTTATACGCGCAGTCGTCCGAGAACAGCTTCGTCGACTGCTACCACCACCTCAACTGCCCCAAGTAGCGGCATTTAAGGATATCCGCGAAGTGGTATAGTAGGCCACTGGTACGCCGAATCAGACGGTCGCTCCTGAGCAACAACCAGCCGAGAGCTACGCCGGCGCGCTACGTAGCTCGCCTCCACGACGTGCGACGCCAAGACCCCGTCGCATCCATCCTGTTTTTGAACCCCGCCCCCCCCCCCCCCCGCCAAGCCTACCGTGGCGTGATGATGAGATCGAGCCATCGCAGAGCCCCTGGGCGGTACCCGTCATTTTGGTGAAGAAGACGGCACACTTCGCTTCTGCGTTCATTACCTCTGCTTGAATAGTATAACGAACAAGGATGTCTGCTTACCCGCATCGAAGACACACTGATCCAGCTATGTAACGTTAACTACTTCTCGTCGATGGACTTGAAGAGCAGGTACTGGCAATTGACGTCGAAGAAAGAGACCGCGAAAGGAGTGCGTTCATCCCACCAGATGGCCTTTTTGAATTCAAGGAAACGCCATTCTGCCTGTGCTCCGCACCAGCCACATTCCAGCGAGTAAGGATACGGTACTGGCTGGCTTGAAATGGTAAATTTATCAGGTGTACTTAGACGACGTTGTCTTCTCTTCGAACTATGAAGATCATCTGAGAAGGCTTCGAACAATAGTTGACGCAATCAAGTTGTCAGGTTTAACGTTGAAAGCAGAGAAGTATCACATCGCCTACGAAGTGATGTTGTTTCTTGGTCGTATTGTAGCTGAAGAAGAGGAAGTGCGAACGTTCGTTGAATAAAGAAGACACGGATGCGGGCGATTCTTTCGGTGTTCTGGGTATCCCCGCCGTTGAGCTGGTTCCTGCTGCCGCCCTGCTGACCTACGGTCGATATCATCGTCCCGTCCTTAGGCTAGGACGTGACATTTGGTGGAGGTGCCGGGTACAAATCCCATGCAGCATAGCTCTATACCTAATTCGAGCCTTGTCTTAAGTCTAGGCCGCCGAATTTTTTTTGGAGTCTACTACAGCACCTGAAAGCCGCTCCAGTCGACGTCAACAATGCCAAGCTTCAGAATTCGGACTCTTGCCCGAGGGGAAGACCGCCAGGGCTCACGTCACCATGACCTTCCGAGCACAGCAAACCGACAGTGCGGCTGCTGCGCCGATAATGTACGTGCCGGTGACCCCAAGGGCATTCACCCCATTTCGTGGCACAGGCCTGGACGATGTTGAAGATTGGGTTCAACATTACGAGCGGGTTGCGCGCCACAACTGGTGGACCCCCGATGAGTGCCTTCAGAATATCTACTTCTCTCTGGAGGCAACGGCACGGTACTGGTTCGAGAACCACGAGACCTCGTTGACCTCTTGGGAGCTCTGCAAGAACGAATTGGTGCGCACGTTTGCGAACCAGCACCGGCGACAGCACGCCAAAGATCTCCTCCAAGCTCGAATTCAGGGCCCTGCCGAAAGTGGGAGGAGCTCTGTAGAGGACATGCTGCGACTAAGTGCTCGCGCGGACCCACAGGCTACGGAGGAAAAACAAGTGCGCGCCTTGATGCGGGACGTTCGAAACGAGATTTTTGGCGGTATTATACGCAATCCGCCTATTACAGTATTACAGTAGCCAGTTTTGAGGATGAAGCGGCTAATATTGAGCGCGCATTGGCCACGCGAGCAAACCACTATCAGCGGCTGAGAACGTACTCCAACGTCTTGAGCCTTGCCTCGTCTGGGCTTAGTGGTGGTGGCTTCACTAACATCCGCGAAATTATTCGCGTAGTGGTGCGCGAAGAGCTCAGGAGGGTTTTCCTAGCTCCTGACTAGCCTTCCCGAGTATCCATCGCTACGGCCGTTCGTGAAGAAGTGCGACAGGCACTCACACCGGAAGCCATCTCTACTGGGCCAGTGGTTGCTGCTGTAGAACAACATCTGGCTGAAAGTTAAGCTGCCGTTCTCCGTCGGCCTCCGCCCGTACGTCACCAGTACCAACGAGTTACGGATTTTGGACCTCGACGCCGGGGATTCCTGGCGCAGCAGGACACATACTCGGAGCCGCGAAGACGATGAAAAGCCGACATCTGGAGAACTGCATACAGTCGACCATTATGTTTCCACTGTGGTTAACCGGACGACATGCACCGCCGCTGCCCATACCGAGGTATCAGCCTGCGAGGATTCAGCCGGAGAGACCGACTACCTCGCTACGGCGAACAACCCCGAGGTAACCAGGAGTATCGTCGACGCACTTCATCCCTGATGCGAATAGATGACGGTGAATATCTTCGACGCTCTTCATCGCCGATACAAACCGATGACCGTATATCTCGCTCACACGTGCCACGCCGCCCTCCCACGCCTCCTCTCGGGTCTCGCCGTGAGAGCTTGTCTCATCTTCCTCGTCGGGAAAACATGAGTGCGGCGACGCCCGGAGGTGGCGTTGCCAAATTAGTCCGAAAGAAAGAGCCTCCACGTACGTTTGACATCACGAACAATCGCACACGCGGAAACGAAATTGGTTTGGCGGTCTTTAGTAATGCAGGCGTTATTATCGACGGTCACGCGGTCACTGCACTCGTTGACACTGGCGCCGATTACGCAGTATTCAGTGGAAAGTTATGTCGCCGACTTCGCAAGGTGACCACCCAATGGGATGAGCCTCCGATACGAACTGCAGGAGGTCCCCTCGTCGTTCCAGTTGGAAAATGCACCGTCCGCGTCGAAATTCACGTTGAGACATGTTCCGCCAAATTTGTGATCTCAGAGAATGTCTGCAAGGATGTTATTCTCGGAATAGACTTTCTTCGTGAATATGGCGCAGTCATCGATGTAGTGCAGAATAAGTTGACCCTCCGAGCACGTTATTCATCGCTGAGGTTTCGCAGAGCCACCCCAATTGTTTGTTCGTTTAGCCGCGAAAGAAGCGCACGAAATGTTTAACGTGAACATGGTTCGCCTAAGGGTAACATGTATTTACCTTTCAACGCCGTGTGCCGCACGTGCGCAGCAATATGCAGCGTCAATTCTACTTGCGGAAGTTTGCAAAAGCTACCATCATATTAAGTCAAATATTCAGCCAGCCGGCATCAGATACATCTATATTTCTGCGAAAGCACACACATTCTGCGTGTTCGTATGCGGATCGATGAGTGCCCGCAGTCCTTCCATTTTTATTTTTATTGTTACTGCAAATGTACATAAAACTCCATGCACAGATGTATTAGTTCTTTTATTTCTAGTTGTACGTTAAAGAAACCCAGGTGTTGTAAATTTCCGGAGCTATCCACTACGATGTCTCATTGTATCAGCCGGTTGGGGATGTTAAACCCCATAAACTAAATCAAGAAACCGTAGTTGTTGTGTGTACGCAGATGGAAACTTTTGGCAAATGTGTGTCAAACAGATACGCCATCAATGTGCGATGACATTTTAATTTTTGACGGCAGTTAATGAGGGACGTTCCAGCAAATTGGTGGCATGAGGCGTATGCCGATAAGACAACATAAAGAGATACCATTACACAATAAAAAGTACAATATTCACAACCGCGCGGTGATAGCGATGATATAGTAGGCCACGTTTTGTTTTTTTTTTCAGGATGAAAATGGATACGACCAGCGCTTTACTTTTCCTTCACCTAATGACTGCGCCACAAAAGAATTAAGTTTACGAAAAACAATATGTTTCAACAAAGCCTGCTTGGCGTTCTTGGCGCAGCGACGGCGACACTAAATTGTATGTTAGTCCTGTTACGCTGTCTCGGCGAGCCTGCTGCTTCACTTTGTGTTGCTTATTCAAAGAAATTCATTGTGTCAGAGCGTAATAAACTCTGCACCTCGGCCTTCATGTCTTTAGCGCGTCTGGCACAGCGGCGCCAGCGGACAGCATTCTTAACGACTTAACAATGTACGCACACGTTCCTCACGTTCATCCGATCTGCACAGACATTTTATTTCACACTTCGTCACTTTATAATGTTTTAACACATGTAACACTACTGCACTATGCGTACAACAAGAGTTGATTCAAATGGCCAGCGATTTACAAGAGCAGGCGCCCTGAAGTGTTCGCCGGTTCACCCACACACTTCGTCTTTTCTTATCGATTACGGACTAAAGTTATAACATTAGTGATCACATAATCACTGGTGGTACTGCTCTGAATAAACATACCAAAATCATTCATTTTTACTACCTTCAAAATATGTTAGAAGTCTAAGAATGCGGTCATTCGCCGTTCATACGGTGGTTGGGTCAGGCGGTCTGGAAGGAAAATGGCGGCCGCGGGCACCTTTGCAGTACTCTAAAAATTTTCCAGTGACTCTACCGAAGGCCAAGAATGTGCGCCACCTATGCGAGGTGTAAAGGAGCAATTGTTTACCGGACTTGTCAGTGAGCCTCCGAGCACTGTGGCGGAATTTACAAAAGAGGCGACGTTGTATGAAGCGCTCCTTGGATGAACGCGGCGCGCAGTACGGCCGACTAGCTTCTGTAACAACCGCTCATCACTGCATGCCTACGACTGTGCCCGCTGAGGAACTTGGAGAGTCTATGAGGAACATTGTGTGCGAAGAGCTCCAAAAACTACGCATCGAAGCTCCACAGGCAAGCGTCGCTGTAGTATTGGACATCGCCCGGGATAAAATCCCACGAGTGGTACAGCCACGAGGATTTATTGAACTGAAGGACAGGCGAACCGAACTTTTAGTGACGAACTTTGGTTGTGAACTGCCAAACATTGCGGTTCACAACCGAAGTTTATGAACAAAAGTTCGGTTCACACGTCCTTGTCCTCCGTTCGCCTGTCATGTGACAATATGTTTTCTTGCGCATCCTTGCCAATTGAAATAATTTTTTTCAATGCAACGCCTAAAGACGCCTAACGAGTAATTCTCCCGGAGTGATTTCGTCTGATGAGCACAAATTTTACTCGTTTCGGAGTCTCTCAGGTCGAAAAACAATATCGGCTGCAATAAGAGAATATTCTGCTCGAGCCTTAGACCACTGGGGAACTGAGTAAAAGAAATCAAGAGGAAACTGTCCACCGAAATTGTCTCCTGGAACAAAAACGAAACGCGTTGTTGGTCATTTCAATACATTTCGTCAGCTAAGATGTCACGTAATCACAGCCACGTTTACCTTTACCTTCATAATTGCAACCTAAAAAGCTGTCACAAACTTTTACGCACATAAGGTAATGATCGTATATAATTCAACAGTCATACAGGCGAACGAGTCCAGCAATAAACGATAACCGCACTCCGCCCCCCGCCTGTCATACTAACAAGGCGTTTTGTTTATTTTCTCAGTTAGGTTGTTACTGATAAACGCGAGATTCCTTCTTACCAGTTGAGCTTCGCTCCTGCAGTATGGCATGTCCAGGAGTGGCCAGTCTGTATCTAGTATCTTCAACTTCGGCTGAAAACATTTTGCGGTATAAGCTTAAAAACTCTAGTTTCCAAAAAGAATAGTAAGCTAGCAATGCAGCACCAACAACAAAAGTATTCTGACAAAAACGGATAAAAAATTTGACAAATATGATGCACATGTTTTACCCGAAATGTTCTTTTTTGAATTCTGTTCCTGTTTTTCCGTAGTTTACAGCTGCAATTTTTTTCGCGCCTCAGCTTTTCAGAATTTATTTGTGAATGTATAACTGAATAATAATGAGGAACAAAAAATAATTTCGTCAATTGGAGAATCATAAAAATGAACGATGTGAAGATAACTGCGTTGAATAGCCTTTACAAGCATGATGTAAAGTGAAGCATAACGAAAATTTCAAGAAGAAATTGTTAAAAATACAGTTAACATATATACTAAGGCTTCTAATGCGAAATATCTTGTAATACTTGTTATACCAGATTGTGACGATGTTCAGAAGGTAAAATACTAAATTGGATGAACAATTTTTTAATTATGCTGTAGAAATTATAAAGCGTTTTACTCCTAGCGTAGGAATATAGAATAGGTTTAAATGGAAAAAAAACGCTAAAGAATACACAGTTCCCTACCCTAGCTACAGCCAACTTAAGAGACAGTGACGTTAAGCAGTTAACAATTACTTTATTGCGCAAAGGATTCGACTAAAAGCGTGTCGCCAGTGCGCTGTCTACAAAATTATAACTTTCCTTCTACATGGTGGACCATTGGCGGCTAATAACTGCTGTCAGATTACAATATGTATGTCCGCGCAAGAACCACTAAGCTTGCAAAATAGGTTGCACGTCAAATTGTTATCATTGAGGGCATGTTTCACTTTATGCATCAAGCATCAAAATTATGTGCACTCAGGCTATCCAGAGAGCTTTAACATGCAAATATAGACATGTTATAAACTTAGTATACCAAGCCACAGATGCATGTTGCCTCTAGGAAGTACAGTGATTTAAATTTTGTCGAAGAAACAGGACATTCATAACAAAGGGTGTATCGGGTGTCCCAGCTAATTGTAACCGATGTTTTAATATATTGTTACGTACGAAGGAGGAAGAAGAGGGCAGTGGATGGGCAGGAGCGCGCGCGCTAGGCCCGCTTACAGATTCATTAAACGTCATCTCAAGGCCATCGAGCATCTTCTTTCTGTCCTCTGTTTTCCTGTTGTGATCGCTTGTCGCCATGTCACAATATGGTAAGCCCTAACACCGTCAATCCAGATAAGTGCTATTCAAAGTCGTCTACGCTAATCTGTAGCATTTTCGTTCGGTTACCGAACGTAATTATAAATTTTAATTACTTAATTTTTTGTTATGGGCTTCAGCAAACAAGTTTCATAGCGTAAGGTGCGGACCTCGAGAAAAAGGCTAGCTATGTTATTTACATCCAGCTAACGCTTGCGCACAATAATATTTTTACCAGCCAAAAACGACACCTAGCACACTAAAAAGATCCCTCGAAACAGCAGCGCCCTATTAAAGCTCCTAGACGAGTCAGAGGAAAGGAAATCCGCTTTTCTCTCCGCAGCTCTTTCTGATGAAGGAGAGTGTACGCACTTGGGAAATTATTTAAAATATTAGCTGGTCACATGAGCGCCGTTTTTGAAGGCCTATGTACATAATTTTGTAAGTCGTAGCGGGATATAAACAACTCGGTAATCCGTGTTTCTAGGCGATCTACAACTTTTAATATCTTAGTCCAATTGCATCAATATCATCATAATCGAAAACCCGCCTTTGCGCGGGGTATGGCGAATGTTGTTAACGCTCGAAAAAAGATAGCTTTCCGTCAACAGTACCTTAGAAAAATCAAGACGTTAGCCGTTTTTATTTTCAAGACAATTAATATTATCTCAGCATTATTTAGTTTCCACAAAGAACTGAACTTTTGCGAGCGAAAAAACATCGCGAACTGGACTATACAACTGAACAGCCCTCATTTCCTTTCATTGAACTATGACTTACCCCATGTGTTGAAATCCTGGTTTAAGTTAGTTGCGAGGACGAGTATGTACATGCACATGCTCAACGTTTCGGAGTTTTTCCAAAAATAGTGCAGCAAGTTTTGACAACCTTATATCAAAGCCTTCACGAAGGAACCATCATAGGTTGCAACTCTGATGGAGAATATCACCTAAAAACATTGTCAAGCCACTCACGAGACAGCACAAAAGCAAATAATTACAAACTCTGTGTAGGATGTCAGCTATCATTGAGACATAGGTTAGGGTTATTGACTCTTAGAATTATTGATATTGTTTTAGTGAGCGTTTTATTGCTTATCGCCTAACTATTCTCCCTGCGATTATATTTAGTTAAAGAAGTTTGTTTAAATTTGGCGCTCAAATTCTGCCCCCGCATGATTTACCTTCTTTCAAGGCAGCGTGGATATCTACAAACGAAAAAATAATCGTTATGCCTGTCATATTCAGCAAAGCCCTATGTTAATGCAATAGTATTAAAGGCTCGGTCTGCACATAGTTTCTGCGATGCTGTCGGCATTGTGAACAAAGCATTATAAGCTTTTCTTATTTTTTCCTAGTTCTGAGCCGACATAGATGAACACGGAATAATCGGCAGATGGGAGTAGTCACGTGACCACATGCATTATACAAACTTGGATACGTTCTCAACTCGGGATGTTTTTCTTACACGGTACGAGTAGAGCACAATACCCCTAAATATTAAAGCGATGTTGATATGTCTGCTTTGGGGATTGTTATACATACTGCAGTAACCTCAGACTGCAAGCTATTGGAATTTTGGGGATAATACATGCGAAATAAGCAGTTATTGATTAAGCGCGCAGCGAATGCTTCCGCGCGAGAAATTATTCGCAAATTTACTCGCCAGAAGAGCATTTTTAGCTTTTCTAACGTACACATTTTTGTTAATGATTTATTGATGCCTTTTTTGAACCACAAGATTCAATTGCATTTGTCATCATTGTGTTTTCTATCAGCCACTGTGAATAAAAGCAGATTTTGTTTCTTACCATTTCCTTCACTGTCGTAATCCAGATTCATATCACTGGTCTCCGGCAGGCGCGGTATGTAGTCATTCTGGCCAGCTTCCTAAATAACAGTAGCACGATCCTTAGTGATGCAATATTCACATGAGGCGAGGCGAGTCACTTATAGCAATAAGATCAGGTACGTTCGCAAATTAAGATTCATGATTATTTAGTTGCTGGAAATCCACGGCAACACCATGATATCAAAAATCACCATATAGATGCTCAACTTTCATACTTCCTCTGGTTAATTATTTCATGTGTGCAACAACCTTACATGTTCTTTGTGAAATTCATTCTGTTTGGTGCCGTGATTCTTATGGATTAAGGTAGGCTTCTTGTACTTCCCTTTTCCCTTTAACTTTGGGCCTCTACAAGACCGAAGCTTTGCTGAACAAGGGGATGCAAGGAGGCTTATAGCGAAACATTTATGGTGCAGTGCCAGGTAGGAGGACGGATCTTTACCCAAGGAATTCTTATATTTGTGTAGCCACACGCTCAGGCATCTGCTGTTTGGCCACAGTAGTTTTCCCAACACGTGAAATGTCCATTATAAACGACACTTTCTAAAGAAGGAAGAAAAGGTACACCGTGCCTAACCTGGCATCCTTTGTTGCAAACGTTTGGTGATACCTGGTATAATAATGTTCTGTCCACCTTTCCACAAATGCTACCCAGGTTGATAGGTGCCGAGAACACAAGTTCCATCACATACCAGTGTTCTACAAACTTTAGGCGATGCGAAATTTCATGAGTGCATGTCACCACGGAGAAATTCTTTTTCTGTTTTTGAGGAGGCCCTGGCAGCTATGATTTTTCTTTCGACTTTACTTTTTAAGGACCTTGTTACACACTAGCAGGATTACATCGTCAGTAAAGTCAGGTGGCCTTAGCCTGTTAACCTGTCCGAGGAAACTATGCTCAAAGTTGTGTTCGAAAGACTTGAACGTGGCCGAACCAATACATGACACTGCTCTAACACATTTCTGGAGCACTGAATGCTCAGACTTACAATTGATCAAATGCTTGGTTGGCCTCGGCTGAAATTCCCAGCATACATGGTATTAGCTAAGAATCAGCCTTAAATCTAAACTTGCAACACACTCTGAGACGGTCTACCATAGGTCCTTAAGGGTTTTTCCACAGTTCCTGAAAATCTTTAAAATGCCTTCGACATTCTTGGTGACGTCATGCGCTTCCAAAAGTCAAATAATCCTTCACATAACACAGCATTATTTTCTCAAAGGCACCTGCTGCATTCTCGATTGCCTTGTCGACATAGCAAAAGTAAATATGGGTCATTATAGGGGCCACGTTCGACCCAACGCATACGCCAGTTTTTGACAATGCAATTGGTGACTCGCACTGGAAGAAGGTTGATTTAAAAGGAAAAAAAATTCTAAAACGTCCCCGACTAATATGCCAACGCTTTCAATGAATTTATTTTTGTCATTATTCTCTGGTATGCACTAGCTGACATCTTCCAAGAGGAAGCCATGCGACAGTGAATAATAGATATCCTGAACGCTAATATTGAATGCATTTCCAGCACTTTGAGTGTGACACGATGAAACGTCCACTAGAAATAAGTTTCATAAGATACGGATCTTCAGTCAATTGCACGCCAAAGTTATTTATAAGATTGTTGGCACTATGCCGTCACGTGTTGCGCTCAGATACAATACAGCGAAACGGAAGAGTAGGTCTGTGTGTCTTAGCGGCGAAAAAAAACTTCCAAACAATTTATTTAGTTCCGCTTTCACTACCGCGAAACGTAGGCGTTCAACGGTCAGATTGCTTAGTAGTTTCTGTGCGTTTTTCTTTTAGAGCTTAACTCTCGCTTTCAATTGCTTAACGATCTTGACGACAGCCAGTCTGGCTTTTTTCTGTAAACAGTTCATCCGAAATAATAATGAAATATCCTTCTTTTCGGTATTTTGAGATGACAGGAAATGAACAACAGAGGTCAGGCGACCATTTTAACTAATACCTTTTCCAACCACATTAAAGGCTTCAATGCAACGAACCGCACACCTGGGTCATTCTTCTAAAGGAGCATGGCTGCAGGGATACTTGCGAAAGATACCTATCAACATTCTGAAGGGCCGGTTGGGTGTCGAACTTTTTTGCCAATTTCAGAATGTTTTGATTTTTCTCCGGGATGTGTTGGTCTTCTAGAATCATCTGTTTTCCCTCGGGGCACGGTTGTAGAATGTATGTGATGACACTTCGCCACACAAGGCAGAAAGCTGGGCTAGTTGATGTTTACCGCTCGTCCTGTCTTTTTCTATGTCGGCGTCCTTGTTACGTGCGCTAGTTTTTTCAATTATTCGCGCTGGGATGATGCAGTGGTTACGGCGCTCGACTACTGTTCCCAAGGATGCGGGACCGTATCCCTACCTCGGCGGTCACTTTTCAATGAAGGCGAAAAGCAAGGCGCCCGTGTGCTGTGCGATATCAATGCAGGTTAAAGAATCCTAGGTGGTCAAAATTTCCGGAGCCCTCCACTAAGGCGTCTCTCATAGCCTGAGTTGCTTTGAGACAATAAACCCCCCAACTACAAACCAAACTACCCTTTTACTGAATGATGACACTGCGCCCGGCGGTGCGATCAGACATTATTCGCCCCTCCAAGCGCTTCTCTTTAATGTGACTGGATAGCGCCACGCCATGAGGTCTACATCAGTCATCGAGCTGAGGCGGCCGTAATACAAGTGTAGCGGGATCGTTCGGTGTCCCTAGTGTACTTGTGCTTTGGTAAGCGCAACAAGGGCTCAGAAGGATTGAAAACACTGCCGACACCTAATAATTTTGGCTACTTCTTGCTCCACTTGCTTGGGATGCACGAATGGGCTCATCAGTAGCGATAACGAGGCCTCATGATTGATCCGAACTCATTATCAAAATGCACTCACTGCATATATTTTTTTCGTTAATCCGCAAGACCTCTGAGGCATAAGTTAACTATACTGCCTTTTAAATTAAAAGGTGGGTTTCGACGCGCGTGGTCCCACAGCTGGATCAAAGAGTCTAATTCTTCATTGTAAGAAGCAGTGTAATGAGTCTATACTATGGGATGGTGACTGCCGTAGAGAGAATATTGGTTAACTTCTTCCACCTGCGGTCTATTTGCAGAGAATCCTCAAGGGCGTTTCCGCATTTTACCGCTATCATAAAAACTGTCTCCACAGGCAGAAACAGAACCCGCGCTGTTGTTCTGTGTGCTGCTATGCTGTTGCTATGCTATGCTGTACTGTTGCTGTGCACGCTATGCTATGCTGCTGTGCTGCTTTACGCGCGAGTGCGGGAACCAAACGGAAACCAAGCTTTCATTTGCGAGGTCTCGGTGGCTGGTGCAATGCAATAAAAGCTACGCGACGCAAAACCCAATGCTTACATTTCCCTGTGTTTTTTCTGACAAGCTCAACGTTTACGAGAACACCAACTGCGGTGAGCGGTTGTCTACCTTACGGAAATACCGACGTACAGGCGAAGATGCATATTGAACAGTTCTGAACAGTAATTACCAGATGTTAGTTTGCAATGACTTTCGTTTTCTGTTAAAGCGACTTTTTGACCTTGATATCTTGTGCCATGAAATTCTACATCCAGCGTTCTCGAGTTCGGCACTTTATGCAGCTGTATACTGTTACAAACATTAGCGGCAAGTCTTCTGCCTTTCATGCCACAATGTTTTGTGGCGCTAAAAAAAGCATGTTTTTGATCTATGCTCGGGAAAGCATTTCACGCAAACGTGGTCGTTCGGTTGCAATATCATATATGTCCTGGGGTTGAGCCAGCGCCACAGTTCTAGGCAAGCAGGAAGCGACTGAGCTTTAAAAATAGGCACCTGATCCGGACAACTTCGGCAGCCCAGTCTTGAGTTTGGTATGAAGCACCTCTTAAACATAATAACGTTTGGTCGATTTCTGGACATGGCTAGACTTCTAGGGTGTGAGATAGCAGCAGCCAGCACACCATATCCATCAAATATATAGGCTGCGATGACCTGTCGTGATGTCGATGGCCAGCGCCACTACGTGAGCTTGCACGATCACTGCGACTTGTCCCCAGCCGCGACACAAGAACCTAGTTGTAGCAGTCTTTCGTCGTGCACGCTGCCTGCCATAACGTGGCTACTCCGAATCTAAGGTGGACAGCTTGAGATGCATTGTGAAAGCGTAAAAGAGCGCCAAACGTAGAGTAAAACGGCACCGAAAGCCGCCATGCCGCTGCGCCGAGCGCACAGCTAAACAAGCTAATAGACACAGTGATGCAGCTGCCCCGCGCCACTGTGTTCGGTGCATGTACAAGAGGGCGAACACAATCTGAGCGTTCTTTACGCTGCGACGGGAGGTCAGTGTCACCATGAAAATATTCATACAACTTTCTTCAGAACGAAGAGGAATGTTCTCAGATGTCCATGGATGCGCAGAATGCCAGTGGAAATCTGTGTGCCTTTCTGCCAGTTGACACCACTCAGGAAGCATTGTGGTCTGTTCATGTCCTTGCCACATGGCATCGAAAGGATGTCCTTGCAGAATCTATGCTGTTTCCACCATTCGTAGGAAATAAGCCATACTGAGGGTGGGACCTTTCGAGGGAATCAGGCTGCCACATAGGACACGGACTCCAACTGGGCACACCGCTTGTCTTTTGCAAGGATCATCTCCGGCCATGCTTCTGAAGACGAGCGACCGAAATGTATGGTTGATTCTGAAGCCTTAAATGTGGTTGGAGGAGGAGGAGGAAAAACTTTATTAAAAAAATGTAAACACTCCCAGGAGGACCTCTTAGTCCAGGAGCCCTCTGGCTGTTCCTTCTAGCTTAGCCCGCTCTAGCAGCCGCAACTGATCTGCAGGTTGCGTGGCTAGAAGGGCAGCCTCCCAGGAGGAGGGGCTGGGGTGTTTGACGGAAGGAACGCGGATGGGACGTGGGCATTCCCATAAGTAATGCTAGAGGGTGGCTGGGGTGGCGTTGCATGTGGTGCAGTATGGTGGGAAGTCCGTGGGGTGAAATATGTGGGCAAATTGAGGAGATGAAAACGAATGTTTGGAGCTGTCGCCAGTACGTGCTGTCGATGTGAGAAAGCGTGTGATGTGGTGGCGGGTACGTGGCACGGCAACGACTATAGTAGTGAACAATTGTATTGTAGTCAAGAGGTGCTGTATAATGAAGGTTTGGGGAGGAAAAAATGGAAAAGCTCGTAGCTAAAATTGTAACCTGTCCTCTGTATTTAATTTTCTGTCATCTCAAAAGCTGATGGCAGTCGTGTCCGATAAAGAAGGATATTCCGTCATTATACCGGATGAAAAGTTTAAAGATGAAGCCAGGCGGACTTACCGTCAAGAGATTTAAGCGAACGACAGTGAACGGAAAGGCACCAAGAATTGAAGCCCTGCTGTTACTAAGCAATCTGGGCTTCGAACGCCTGCGTTCCGCTGTCATGAAGGGGAAAGACAACTGTTTGGACGTTTTTTTCGCTACTAAACCCCACAAACGTGATAACCTGGTTTGCTGTATTGTAAATGAGCGCAACAAGTTATGGCACACTGTGTCAAGAACTTTACAGAAGAACCTTGGCATGATATCGATTGAATATCAATTTCTTATCTCAAACTCATCATTTCTGGTTGACGTTCAGTCGTATCACAACCAAGGTATTTGAAATGCATTAAGCATTAACGTTCCAGATTTTTATTGCTCTCTTTCGCACGATTTTTCCTTAAAACGTGTGAGCAAGTGCATTAATGAGGATAATACGAACAGAAGTTCAATAAGAGTGTTGGTATATCAGTCGGGGACTGTTTGTATCTTCGGTCTTTTTTATTCGAATTCAACCTCCTGTCAGTGTAGACAAACTGTATTGTCAAAAAACTGGCGTATGCATTGGGTCCAGCGTGGCCCCTATAATGATCAATATTTATTTTTGCTAAGTCGACCAGGCAATCGATAATTCAGCAGGCGCCCTTGCGAAAACTATCTTCCGTTTACTAGATGATTGTTTGATTTTTAGAAACGCATGACGTCGCCAAGAATGTCTAAGACATTTTGAAGATTTTCAGAAACTGTGGAAAAGGTCCAAAAGACCTATAAAGCACCGCCTGAAAGTATGTTGAAAGTTTTATATTTAAGGCTGATCCTGACGCGAGACAATGTATGCAGAGTATTGAAGCCGAGGCCAACCAAGCCTTTGATGATTTTTTAACTGTGAGCATTCCGTGCTCGAGAAGTGTGTTAGAGCAGTGTCATCTATTGGTTAGGCCATTTTCAAGTCCTGCGAACAAACCTTCGAGTATAGTTTACATGAGCAGGTTAACAGGCTATGGCCAGCTGTCTTTCCTAGTTATTTTTTCCTGCTAGCCTGTAACAAGGTCTTTGAAAAATTAACATCAAGGGAAAAACCAGAGACAGCGGGGTCTCCCCAAGAGAAAAAAAGTAGTTGGGGTTTAGCTCTGGTTGACCGTAGTTGAACTGCGGTAGCAACGGCGGGAAGTTCGTTTGCCTGCTACATTATTCCCCTATCATGCCCTATCAGTGTAAGGTGCTACATTATTGGGGACACTTAACCTCATCCTTTAAGGGTATGACGCGAGAGCGTAAGCTACCAGCCAACATATGAAGTCACGCTTCAACCAAGCCGTATGGATGTGTCTGCGTGTTAAAGAGATAATGAGAATGCAAACAGTTCTGGCAGACTGATTTTGATATCACTCTCACATATGAAAGGAGCGGCCCGAATTGGCAGCTACTGTCCATGGCAAAGGGGTAACGGGAATTCAAATGTCATGGCAGGCTAATTTTTTTATGAAGAGACCGTAGCTACGCCTCTTTACGGTGTAGCTGCGGCTACCGAAGGTCTCGCTTTGGCTGTCGTAGTATTGCTTTCGAAATAAAAGAAGTTCGCAGTGTTGATATACAGTCACGATATATTGCATCGCCTAAACTACGTAGAACACACGTATGGTTTGGAAGTAGGGTTTTCCGCAAATATCATCCTGGGTAGCATTTGTGCAGAGGCGGAGCGAAAAGTAAGATAGCAGGTATCACCAAGCGTTAGCAGCAGCGGATGCCAGGTTAGGCATGATGTACGTTTTCTTCCTTGTACAGAAAGTGCCATTTATATAGTACCTTTGACATGTGGGAAAAACTACAATGCTCAAAGAGCAGATACCTGAGCGTACAGCAACAAAAATATAATAATATTTTGGATAAACATAGACCCTCAAACCTGGCGCTGCACGATAAGAAATGCCGCCATACGTCCCCTTGTATCCCGTGGTTCGGCAAAGCTTCGGTCCTGTACAGGCACAACGATGATGTGAAAAGGGAAACAAAGGAACCCTATCTGATCCATAAGAACCACGATACATGCGTCAGCACCCCAGCTGTTATTATCCATTACAGTGAAAGCTGAAATCTTGGCATTTCTGAAAGACTTTACTATTAGGTTTTAATATGAACATGCGCGCTTGGTTGCAACACCATTGTGTATATCTGCTTGTGTTTTCTCAAATAAACTGATTTGATGGTTAGCGCTCATCCCGACTTTTTTGTTCTCTGCTCTGTTTTGCACTGTTTTCACAAAACGTCAGACCATCTAGCGCGGAATTTCGTAATTTATAATGTACCTTAAGTGTGACTGGTCGCATTGATTCTCCAGGTAGAGCTCCTTTGTCAAGAGCAGGTGCTTCTTTCTTCGTACTATATTTTTTGCGCCTAAAACAAGCTACTCAGACCCTACTATTTTCCGCCAGCTCTCGGCTAAAGTTATATTAGTTGAATAAGCCGAGAGCGGCGCTCTTCGGTCGTTCTGCAAATAAACTCTTATGCATGTATCTACCACGTGCGAACATGCAATTTCAGTGCATGCTCACAGACAACTGGACTGTCGATAGCTTGCAGCCCTTTCCGATGGAACAAGTAATCATGGCACACCTCGTACAGCCTTCCCATCATAAATTTTCAAACCGACTACCCAGTTCTCGTTACGCGGGACCACTTACACGTACATTCTTTCCATTATATATTTACACACTAGCTTTTCCCTCATTTACCCGGTATAGGCTCATCTTAATAGGTTTAAGGTTTTAGCCCTTAACATGGCATTTACTATCAATGGCATAGCTACTCGTTTGCTTGAACTGGATTGCACCCTATGTGTACATCGACAAATATATTGAAAATACAGCAGCGTACATTTCAGATTTCGCGGCCATCGACCGAATTCTCTATGAAAACAATTTGAGCTTTACCTAAACTAATGTCTTCGCATTTTATCGTCTAAGTCGCCTTCTGCCTTTTACCTGTATTTTCATTGCCTGGAAATGTGTACTACTTTTCATCTTTTGCCTTCCATCCTAATTCTTCTTTCAAATAGAGCGCTACCTGTAGATCTTAAAAAAATGTGCTGGATATTGCGATGAAAACAAATTGGAAAATGCCTACCACTGGACCAATATGGAAATCTTCATTGCTGCGAGATATAACAAAATCCTTGTTTTTTGAGAGACTAGTACGGCCCTTAGTACCGCCCTCTTTAGTCATGTTTTTCTTTTCTAAGGCATCCACCTCGTGTAGTTCAACAAATGTGACAGGTGTTCCCAGATGTGCTGGAAAAAAAAATGCCGACGATTACGTTAATTCTTAATGCGAAATTTGAGTGCAGCTCATCAGCTGTTTCAACTTTTCGATAGATTGAGGCAAACATTTCGAGCAAGACATGTATTCACAACTACAGACAACTCTTTAAATTTTTCACAAGTATTCCTTCAAGAAACACTCCACTAACAGTTCTTGGCTGTCATGAAGGAAGCTTTGTGGTCGGAGAAATGAAGAGCGTAATTAAGTTATTGAGAGGTTGCGGGAGGCAGCGCGTGGGCCCATAGGAACGTTGCTCAACGAACAGATAGCAGCGACTGCTGACTGATGCCGCTGACGCCGCTAGCGAGTGAAGAGCACGGGACTCTACATTTCGGCTTGTGATGCACGCGCCCTGATCCGCTGATAGCGAGCCGGCGTTTCGGCAACCGGAGAGCACCCTCGCCGCCACGCAAAAAAAAAGGGGGAGGGGGGGACGCGCGCAGCGATCAGATAACATGGTCGCCGCCACAGAGGAAGCGGCAAGGTGGATTAGCGCGCGCTGCCCCAGCTGCGCCGCTGGTTACAGGGACAGCCAACGCCAACGCCAACGACGACGACGACGCGAAACGCAGGAACGGGCGCCAAAGAGCTGCGGTCTAAGAAGCCGACACTGAAGATTAGCCCCAGCGTTAAAAGTCCAATTTCAAACTGACATTGCCAACATGTGTTTACTGATGGTAACCAACCGGCATAAGACATATATTATCGCAGTTTGGGTGTACAGTACGAGTAAGCATAATACAGAGCATAAAAATAGTATTTCCATTTAACCAGATTGAAATCAGCAGGTAATGCAGCTAAAGAAATGTTTTTGACACAACTGACATTTAGAAGTGGAAGTGTATTTAAGACAAAGCACTGGAAAAAGAAACCTACTCACAAAAAAAAACTAGTTGGTGTATATTGAAGAATGGAGAAAATGAGAACATATCAGATGAAAGATAGCAATTTTTGTGTGGAATGAAAACCGTTAGTAAGCAGTGAAAGATGGAGTGCATGATGAACCCAATGTTGGGGAATAAAAGATCACACAAGCCGTAGTTCAATAGCTGAAATATAAAAATAAGCAGAAACATAAAACCTTTAGTGGGGTGCTATGAAGCAAGGCAGAAGCATTTGGTGAGTATTATTTGTTGTACGTTTAGGAGGAACCGGATGGAAGTTAGCACCTAACAAATTATTGCAGCTGGAACAGAATGCACCTAAAGTATTGCTCGCTCAATTCAGACCGGCTGATTTCTTCCGGCAGCAGTATTTTATGTTTCTGGCATAGGGATTGCACATCATGACTTCTGACTGAAGAGCTCAGATTTTGAAAGAAGCCAAAAGTCAGCGAGGCCAAATATGGTTTTAATTCGCCTCGCCGACAGTTGGCTTTTTTCCTTCATCTTTTGTAACGAGCCGCTAATTTCAGTTTCAGTTCCTTGCTAATTGCTTACGTGGGTCACGGTTGTGGCAGCTTGACGTTTGAAGCCATGGGCAGCGTAAGACGGTTCTTGAACATCTTGCGCTCTCTTACCGATCACTATCCACGTGAAGCTAGCGGTACCAAAGGACGTCCGCGTCCGCCGCTAACGATGAGGTTGGCGCTAGTGAAGACTCTCAAGGTTCTTTACAGACAACATTAATACCCATAGCAGGTTAGACAGCCGTCGATGTATCACAGTTGGAAAGAGCACCGGATGCGATATTTGGAGGTCGTTGGTTCGGTTTCCACTATTGACGCGTTGTTTTTCCTTGTACTTGTAGTTAATCATCTTTCTTTCCAGTTGATTAAAGCACTAATTCTAGTAAATAGTTAAAAACCTAAAATTAAAAACAAAAACATACCACCCGCTTTACTTGGCCTCGTTAACTGTTGGCTTATTTTATTCATAACACAAGTTACGAATAGCTGTTGTTCATAATCATACAATAATTACCCTCGCTGCTAGGCAGACGGAAACAGCAAGAATAGGGGTAAGGAGTATTCTGAGCAAGAGGATAGGAAAGTGAAAGACGTCGGGGAGGATGTGAAAAAGCAACTGAAAATTTGGAACGTGTTTGCCGAAACTCACTTTATATATATACATATATATATCGTGTCAGTTAAAGCAGCCCAGGTGGATCGAACGCATAAATCCAGCGAACAAACCTATAAATTGCCGCGAGCCATTCAAAACTCTATTTGGTGTTTTTTAACTGCCACATACCGCCCCTTATCACCGTGATTGTAGGGCGCGGGTGGATTATGTGCTCTTTGTTTGGTTATGCTCATTGTTGCAAGACGCAGCTTCATAATTTCCTTTTTCGCAGAAGATGCTTCGAGATGTATCCCGAAGGATCCCAGCCACGTGCGGGTACTTCAACAATGTTCCCAGGATATGCTAGTAACCCTTCGCGGGTTTACCTTGATCTTTCTTCCACCGCCTTCAAATTGAGCGCTGACGAGAGAAATTGGCATACGAAAATCATACGACAGCAGAACATGCTTGCTGCTATTGGTGCTGCCAACTGCTTTGATCTATTGCGGGAGCAAGTAAGCCAAATAAAAACCACATTCTTAGACAAAGGCCTCGTCCCGCTACGTGAAAATTATATATATAACTGCACTAACGGGAATGAAGGGTTCGTTAAATATACAGGAAGGCCAGAACCCAAAGCTCGGCGATACAGGCGACGCGTAAAGAATTAGATTTTTTTGCGGTGCTGCGATGAATTAGTACCGTAACTATTTTAGACATGTTCAATTCACAAACACACACACACACACACAGACACACACACACACACACGCACACACACACACACACACGCACACACACACACACACACACACACACACACATA
>JAJIZL010020202.1:569906-624377 GCA_023969395.1 Amblyomma maculatum | reverse complement strand
GTGTGTGTGTGTGTGTGTGTGTGTGTGTGTGTGTGTGTGTGTGTGCATAAACAGATTTCTTAACAGATACCTGAGAAAAAAGCCAAAAGCGAGTGGGAGAGAAGTAGTCACCAAGGATTGCTTTTTTGTTTTGATGAAGTGAAATTATACTCAATCATGGAGGCAATTTGTTACAAAGTAGAATGCTGGTGCTATTTTTTGTTGGTCCTAGAAAAGCTATCATTTCAATTCATTAAGAAAGATATCGTATCTCACGTTTTTTCATAGATGATATAAGAGGGTTTCCGCAGCTCCCTTTTTCCCGCTCTAGTTGGCACCAGGGATATCTCAGAGCGTTCAGCATCCGTCACTATATAATGGATGGTGGGACTGGCGAATGCTGTCAAGGATAGGTTATGCACAACATTAATGCTCATGTAAATCGAATATTAATAGTCGCCGGCTACTTCACGTCTGCTTCGTGTTTTGGGATCTTATAATCATCATGTGGTTGTTTTTCTATGCGTTCGATGGACTTTCCTTTGAAATTTTTGTGTGATCTTAATAAGCACAAAAAGAGACAATAATAGATATTCTTTTCTCAGTGTCAAAGGTTGTTGCCTCCTTTCTTTGGAATTTCATAAGGAAGCCGACAATGTCTTCAGCATTTGTTTGATAAATAGCTGAAAGAGGGCTTCACCCATAGTTTCTTTGACGGCATAGATAACACAATAAATTGATGACACAACTCTCACACTCAAATATATAGATCACATTGTAAGTGGAATTGACGATATTTTTTACGCTTTTCCTCTATGTCAATTTTTGCACATTTCTTTTGTCTATTGTTGCGAACTTTGATTTGCTGTTTTCAACAACCGTCAGCATGCTGCCTTATCACAGCGGGAATAGCGCACGGACAAATATTGTGTTTTCATCGTTTCTGCCCTGTACCACGACAAACGCCTTTATCCCTTTCTTTGCAGCGCGGGAGGCATCCAGATTGGTCTGTAAAGATAGCAGGGCTACCACAACTGTTTCCGTATTATTCCAGACTTTTCTAGTAACGCTTGGTTGGTTTATCTTTGTGTTTCTGCATCTGGAACCTTTTTATAGGAGCTGTGAGTTTTTATAGCGCCTGTGGGTTTGCCAAAGTAATGTATTATCGTAACGACACATGACCTGGCGATGAATCTGTGTCCGGCCAAATCTCTTCCCAGTTACCACCGGCATGCTCGTGAGTTTTCTCTCTTAACGCCATCCCAGGCACCCCACTTTTCAGGAAAATAAAAAAACGTTTATGCTATTGCTTTAGAATATGGCTGCAAAATCCAGAGTTTGTTGCAAAGAAGACACCTACACCAACAATGCCTTCTTAAGGAGCTTTAAGAGTCCATAGTTTTTCAATTTTAAGATGTAATTAGGAACTAATTATGGCGTGCAAAACACTTCCAGAATGAAAAATCATCCATTACCAAACAGCCAGCTTTTTAAAATAACATATATATTCATTTCCTCTGTTTACTGCCTTCTCGCTGTATGGGTATGACTCTATGTTTACAGTTTGTTCGGCATTTTTGGTGTTCTTCTCAGGATAGAGATGCAGTGGCTTTTTTATGTTAAACTAAAAACCAATCACATGTCAGAGCTCGCCTTTTGTGTGTAATCTGGCAATATATTTTAAGAACTTCTATTTTGCGTCCCTACGTTGCAGGCAGTGCATATTCCAGCCTACTAAGGCTTGAATATTTTTTACACATGGCTTAGAAAGATCCTTACATTCACATAACTTATTCTTCTCCATTTGAGGCCCTTTCTTCAACGGCTTTGCAATAAATAGGATTATGTTTACCATTGCCTACAAAATTTGGAGCAAAAATATTGTGGGCAGATATTTTACACTTGAACACCCGTCCCACTTGTTACTTGAGTTTTATGAAGTATTTCATTTGAAATAAATTCATACATGACATATAAATTCATGCATGAACTCAATACCTTCCATCTTACCAAACGCTATGCCTTCAAGTAATTACATCTCTGTTTTGATCTCCAGCCACAGATCCATTTTGTTTGCTCTCCCAACAACCCAACCAATTTTATTCGATCTCTATAAGTCTACTTGCTCACTACGGTACTTATAGTCGAGGTCGCTATCATTAAAAATGATAATACTGAGTTACTAATAAAGCTGTAATTTGGTAGCCAGCTGTAATCCTACTCATTACAGTGCTATTTCTACGAGGTAGGGCTGACCTAAGATACCTACCTGAATTGTCCTTATTTTTTGGGAGAGTGCCTATTTGTTTTTATGGTCTTTAAGTGCGCCAGCAAGAAAGCGAGTGACCGGAGTAAGTTAGCAGATCTTAAGGCAGTGCCGACTGCGCCGATTGGCTGCACTGTGAGCTAATGTCATTCGTGAGAAATTGAGCCTCTTAAAGGAGCGGCAGGAACGTGTTCACAGTGTTTACTGAGCTCTGAGGCCAAGTCGTGTGTGCATTAAAACAGTATAAAATTCTATATCCCTATTTTACGTACAATAAGCAAGGCATCTGCACCATGCGTTTCTATAATTAGGGGTTTCTAAGCACGGAAATTTTGCAGACGATGCAGCGGTAAAGCTGCCACCCATTCGTGCGGTTTCCGAAAGCAGGATAGTGTTAAGCTCTGCTGTCGCCTAGTAGCATTCCGAAGGGAAGGTAGTCGAAACACATATAGCCATAGTGGCTGACGAGGACTGCCTAGGCCATCAACCGTTGACGAGACGTAAGGGCTTTTTCCAAAAGGCGTTGTCCATTATTTTGCACGCCATTTCAAGAAAGTAATCATGCACACAGATGAGTATTTTTTATTTTATTTATTTCTAAAGTAAGCATGCTATGAATACTTATCATTGGTTATTTATGTTCACCTTGTCATAAGATTAGAGAAAACACAAAAATGTAGGGGCCGCTTCAACTCCATTTTTGTTTTTCTGATGCTAAAGAGGGAATGGCTCCTCTGCGTCTTATCTTCGGTTCGCGGTTCGCGAAAAACTTGTAATTGCTCCTCAAAATGCGTTCTCTTGTGCTTCTACTAAACGAAAGTTCATCAGCTTACAGTCATAAGCTAACTGAAGTGAATAATGCAGTGTGCATTTGATGCCAGAATCGGTTTGGCGGTTCTACTAGATTTAATTGGCATGACACTGGACGGAGGTGTAATTACGGTCTTCTAACAATTTCTCGGTGGACCTAGTTTCTGGAGAAACACGAGGCCCGTGTTCTAAATTTATAGTCGCATATAAAGATTAACGTGAGCACAAAAAGGAAAATATTATTTTATGACATAAAATCACATGCACGCCAGTATTCGAGCCACCATCTTTCCATTTATTAGAGGAACACGTTGACCATTACTTTACGACATCTTGAAACCGCACTCATATTCACTTATATCCTAAATCTTTATAATACATCGGCATATTTCGAGATATCTCAGAATATCACAACATACACAAGCTGATTACTTTATCGCCACCGAAAACCTATAATTCTGGTTACATACACAGATATCAGTCATAGTAATGCGTATGAAAAGAGTAAGCTGACGGTCTAGTTGTTTTTCCATTTTTATGTATTTCAACAACGCATGCGACACACGGACAGACGTGTGTTTGTGTATTCTTGCCCTCTGTCCGTGTGTAGCATGCGCTGTTGAAATACATAAAAACAGTAATGCGTCTTTGGCTTCTCACTGACGGAGCGACGTCAATAATTTGAACCTGGTAATGCATTTTGTATGCGTGGGCACTCAAGAAAGTGTCCCCTCGTATTCAGCTATCCTTGCGAATTTCTTTGATTTACCGCGTTTCTTTTATATTCCAGCATATTTTTCATGTTCTTGTCGAAAGACTGCCTTTTTTCGTGAACATTTGCGCTGCAGGCTATTCTTGCGTCCTGGATTTTAAGGAGTATACCAGCAGGTCGGACGAGCTGCAGTGATTGCTACTTTTAATTTCCGCATACGTTCTCTGGGTAAGAAGTGCAATAAGCGATGCGAAGATCTTGAGTCGTAGCTAGGCTGTATTTCGTTGGCGTAATACTACTGGGATGCTTGGGGGAAAAAAACGCTGCCACATAAAGAGGAAAAAATGCAATTTTGCTGTTCGTGTTCGCATTTTATTCAGCGCGTTGGCAGCTCCGTCATGGTCACTCCCGCTGTGTTTCATCGCTCGGTCTGCTCTGAATGGAGAAAAGGAGGTGCTCTGTCCCGTTTGAGCTCCACAGAGGACGGGTTCTTCCGGTTTGAGATTCGTGGCGGACATCGTGTCCGATATGAGCTACTGACGCGACTCCTTTGGGATCCATACCGACATATTTTATCTACTTGAACAATCATCCTCCTTGTTAACACTAAAATAAAATTAAGATGTACCTTTTGGAACATACGTGACATTGTTTCCTATTTCTGTTTTGTAATACCAATTACTGTTGACACTGTTACCTTGATATATGTTAAAGATTGCATTTTATGTGTTTTACTCCTGGTTTGTGTTTTTATTGCATTCTGACATATGACTGACATATGACTGACTGACTATGTGCCTTCTGCGTTGTGTTGCACATGTCAATTGTGGTGCCGAAGACCCAGTCAGGTGACTTGTACGTCACCTCTAGTCTCGGTCCCACGGCAAAAACTGTATTTTGCTACAAACTGCAATAAATAAAAGAAATAAAAAAGCATACACTGTCCGATTTCGCCTGCACAAAAAGTTTATCTGGCCGGTGTGATGTGCGGACAGGACTGGTCATTCTGTCATGAGCATATACAATCATCATCAGCCGGACTATACCCACTGCAGGATGAAGGCCTCTCCCATTTTCCTCCAATTAACCCTGTCCTGTACTAGCTGTATCCACTTGACTCCTGCAAATTTCTTATCTTATCCCCCCACTTAATTTTCTGCCGGCCCCTGCTACACTTACCTTCCCTCGGAATCCAGTCGGTTACACTTAGAGACCATCGGTTATCCTCTCTTCAAGCTACATGTCCTGCCCATGCCACGTCTTGTTCTTAATTTCGACTAGAATGTCAGTAACTTGCGTTTTTTCTAGGACCCACTGCACGCTTCTTATTTCTCAACGTTACACCTGTCATTTTCTGTACCCTGGTCCGTCGCGTTGTTTTCTACTTCAGTAGAACCATTTTCGTTAACCTCCATGTTTCAGCCCCTTAGGTCAGTACCGGTAGGATGCAATTATTATACACTTAACTCTTGAGGGATACCGGTAAGCTGCTAGTTATAATGCTTAAGTACCGTCAAAATGCTCTCCATCCCATTGTTATTCTCCTAGTTATTTCCCTTTCTTGGTCGGAATCTACGATCACTGTCCTAAGTAGTCCCATTCCCCTACCACTTCGCTACCTATTTTAAACTGCTGTTACTTTCCCAGGCTGTGCAGCATTACCTTAGTCTTCTGCGTATTAATCTTGAGGCGTAGCTTTCTGCTTTTCTTACCTAGATTATTATTCATTACTTGCAATTGGTTCCCTGAATTACTTAAGAAGGCAATTTCATCAGCGAATCGCTTCTCCATCGACTCTGATGCTTAACTTCTCACATTATATGTATTTGAATACTCTCTGTAAGCAAGCTCTAAATAACACTGGAAAGATTGTGTTTCCTTGCCTATCACCTTTCCTAATTTGAATTTCATCACTTTAATTATGCAGAACGTTGGCCGCTGTGCAGCAGCCTCTATAGATCATCCAATACTTTCACATATGGCTCACCTGATATCAATTGACGGTCATGATATCATACGGTGGTCTTATACCACGCTGTTTAAACTTTATAGAGGATTTATATAGAAAGGGTCACACCAATATAGGAAAACAGTTTGGCTTGTTACGGGATATCTAAATATATGGACTACCTTTTATCAAAGATCACCAAATATATAAAATATTGGGACCTAAACGGAGCCGTAGGAAAACCTATGTGCCCTCATGGAAGACTACCTGAGGCAAAATTGCAGGTTGCTGCGTTTATATCCTCATCTAAAACCCCAAGATAAGCAGGTGAGCCAGTAGGAAGCTTATGCCAACTGGACTACGTGATAAAGTTAGATGGTGTAAAGCATCCACTACGAATTTGTATTACGCGTTATTGCCGTACCTTATCGTGGGTTCATGCTGTGGATGTTTATTGCATAATGCCCACGCAAGCGTCTCAATAATAGGGCATTTAGACACCTTTTGGAGAGTGTTTAAAGAACAACAAAGCCAAGCCGTCACGCCCCTGTCCTTAATACTGGAGTTCCCTTCGTGTTCTCTCCCTAACTGGTAGAGGCAAAAAAGGGTTCTTGTAAGCTTTTTTTTTTGTGACGGGTAAATGTCTAACACCCAGAAATGTCCATCTGCTTATAGTGTTAGCGATAAAGCGTTAAATTCGCACTTCTGCGTTTAATGAAGCGTTTTCATCCGTATTTGCTAACGAATGTGATCCACCTCTTCCTGTACAACAGACATTTATTCACCACCATATACCTCCCCTAATATTCTTTCCTACAGGAATCTTATCATTGATAGAAAACATGAAGCTGTCATCTTCTGCCGTAGTCGACAATATCAACAGTAAAATACTGAAAAACACCAAAGACACATGTGCGTCTTTATTGACATTGTTGTTCACGCAGTCACTACTCACAGGCCAACTACCCAACGATTGGAAACGTGGGAAGGTCGTTCCAGTCTTTAAATCAGGTAACAAGAATTCGCCATTAAATTACCGCCCCATTTCTCTAACCAGCGTACCCTGCAAAATTATGGAGCATGTTATCTATACCCATATATCATAGCCTTCCTTGATTCTAACAACTTTTTTCACCCCGCGCAGCATGGGTTTCGTAGGGGCTACTCTTGTGAAACCCAACTGGCTATTTTCGTGCATGACCTGCACATTAACCTAGATTCTAATCAACAGTCCGACGATTTTTAGATTTTGCTAAAACCTTCGATAAAGTACCCCATAAACCCTTAATTTTAAAACTTTCCCTATTAAATCTGTACCTCAACATTTTAAAATATAAGAGTTTCTAATTAATCGCTCCCAGTTTGTTACTGTTAACAATAAGTTCTCTAACTCCCTTCCGGTGACGTCAGGTGTTTCCCAGGGATCAGTACTTGGCCCCTTACTTTTTCTTATATACTTTAATGACCTACCAACACATGTAACCTCTAACATACGCATGTTTGCTAACGATTGTATAGCTTATCGTACTATCACTGGTCCCACTGATCAATCAACACTACAATATGACCTTAAGGCTGTACATAACTGGCGTTACCACTGGCTAATGGAACTTAACCCACATAAATGTAAAATTTTATCCTTCCATCGTCGTCGTAATCCTCTTATTTTTTCCTACGTAATCTCTGGAGTGCCCGTACAACCTGATCAGTCGTATAAATATTTAGACGTAAGACTTTCTAGTGATCTTTTTTGGAATTTGCATGTAACTAACACAATATCATCGGCCAATAAAGCATTAGGATCCTTAAAACGTTGTCTATATTGCGCGCCTCAACATGTTAAACTCTTAGCCTATAATTCACTCGTCAGGTCTAAACTGAAATTCGCATCGCCCATTTGGAATCCCCATCAAGCTTACCTCATTAATTCACTCGAGTTCGTTCAAAATCGCGCTGCCAGGTTCACCCATGCCCTGTATTCTTATGATGTTAGTGTCTCTGCCCTAAAAACAACCTCAGGTTTATCATCACTATCTCTCCGTCGTCGCACTTCAAGCCTTTCTTTATTCCATAAAATATTCAACAGTCCCATGCGGGTCGCCCCTTATATTCTTCCCCCAGCAGGCATATCACCCCGCACCAGTCATCGCATGCACGTCGCCCGTCCATTGTCACGCACCTTTTCGAATTGCTTTTTTCCCCGCGCAGCTGCAGACTGGAACGGCCTTCCAGGTGACATCGCTGTTATCACCTGCTCATCAAAGTTCTTTGAAAGTGTAAACAAAATATGTACAATAACAATGTTTTTAAAATGTTTCCCACCCCTTATGTAACGCCCCTTCCTGGGGCCTTTAAGGAAATAAAATGAAATGAAATAAAACGAAACATACCTCTCTAGCATTGCCCTTGATAATTTTTGCGAAAAAACAGCGGAAGTTGACAGCAGGTGAGACGCGACGTCACTCGTTATTGATTGGTTATTGAATTATATAAAGTGTCGAAATTCGCACTTATAGGGGCTCGAAAGAGCTCTCGTTTCGGGGAACTTCTTTGATAATAAAAAAGAGAGAAGAATTGGCCAATATGGCTCTAATCACGAATCAGTCACGCTAAACTAGGCCATGCGGTTACGTTGGCATAGCTCGTTTAAAATGGGGCACTCATTTATCACACATTTGCACATTGCAGCAGTTTACGACTTGATGTAAATAAGTATGTTCGAGGCAAATGTATTTTCCCCAACGGGCCTCGCACATGCGGTGTTAGTTGGTCGATTCATGCTACAAATACGTGTGTAATGATGAAGGCACAATTTGGATTATCAATGACCAAGAGACTAGAATTTTGCATAACGCGAAATAAAATCCCCTATTATGAGGAGGGGAATAACACGGCCGCTTCATGTCCTCAATACTGGGTTGAGTTGTGGGGTTTAATGTTCCAAAGTAGAGGACTCCGGAAATTTCGGCCACCTGGGGTTCTTTAGGTGCACTGACATCGCACAGCACACGGGCAACTTACTTTTCGCCTGCATCGAAAAGCGGCCGCCGAGGCCGGGATTCGATCCCACTTCCTTGAGAACAGTAGGCAAGCGTCGTAACCACTTCGGCACCCCGGTGGAGCTATCCTAAATACTGGAGCTTGAAATCTCCACAAATATTTCTGTGGTGGATATTCTCCACCCCACGCCACCCCACCCCACCCATCTCACAGTGATTATTCAAGGTTCTTCACTTAAAATAAGATTTAAAATATACTACAGGTTTTTCCCGCTGAATTTAATCCTAGTGCTAGTGGAAATAATCTGAGCGCCGACTGATATAATCTGCGTGGATTGTAATTTAATTCGAGTGTCAAACATATAATCATAGCGACAGCGTATTTATTACAAACGCCAACTCGAATAATGCCAGCGCCAGCCAATTTAATCCGAGTGCCAACCAATTTTATTCATATGTGGGAAATGAATACGGTAGACGGATCCACAGCACGAGACATGAATTCCAGAAAAAAAAATCGAAATAAAATCTTTTTCAAACCATGCAACGAGTAAGCGAAGCGTCAACTTATAGAATAGGTTTCGTCAATTTTATGACAAACATTGCCTTGATGCAAGTCAAAATCCATTTAGAGCGCACAATATCGGCACTAAAGTACTGTACAGTGTCCTAGAACTGTTGCTTACTGGCTTTTTATTCCAAGAGACCAATAATATTAATAATATTAATAATAATAATAATATAAATAATAATATTAATTGGTTCACATGAAGGGAAAGGATCAGTATCTGTCACACTTGCACTGTGGACACCTAAACCGCACCGTAAGAAAAGGGGGAAGGTAGGAGTGAAAGTGGAAGAGAGAAAAGGGAGACATAGTGGAGGGCTACATAGTAATTTCGACCACTTGGGGTTCTTTAACGTGCACTGACATCGCACAGCACACGGACGCCACTTCATTTCGCCTCCATCGAAACGCAGCCGCCGCGGTCGGGATCAAACGCGGGAACTCCGGCACAGCAGTCGGGCGTCTTACCAAATTAGCCCAAAACGTGCGCACTGCTGATTACAGTAGGGCCACTTTTTTAATCTGCACTAGCTACACCAATGCAGCAATAATCTATTGTAGGTATAGGAGATTTCCTACACTGGTGTAGCCGGTGTTGGTTAAACAAATGGCCCTAGTATATTTTGCCCGTAGTGTTGACAATGCCGTTGGCGACATATGAGGAGGCTTGAGGTTCACTGGAACAAATTCTTCATTGGGACTGACTTGCACCCGCATAAGAACTAAGCAATCGGCGATAGCAGCAAACGTGTTCGGCGGCCGTCAATCTCTGAATGCCCGTTTCACGCAACAGTTTAAAAGCTGCGAAGCAAGATCGCGGTAGAACTGCAACAGGGGACTAGCATACCCTGGCACATTTTAGAAACACACGCAAATGGCTACAATCTTCGAGATATATCACGGCGCATCTTTCGCGACATATACGATGAAAATGTATTTCAAAACAACAGCTTCAGGGACAAATCGGTGCTACATAGTATCCAGAAATATGGCGCAACAACTAAAATCACGTGATTGTGTTTGTTGCGCCATATTTCTGGCTACAACAATAAGGCTACTTCTCGGACAAAATCGCAGGTATAAGGCCGCATGCGGGCGGCTGCCAGAAA
The DNA here is from genome assembly GCA_023969395.1 of Amblyomma maculatum. Lineage (NCBI taxonomy): Eukaryota > Metazoa > Arthropoda > Arachnida > Ixodida > Ixodidae > Amblyomma > Amblyomma maculatum. The sequence goes on along the minus strand of JAJIZL010020202.1, from coordinate 613,986 downwards.
AAGAAGACACAAGTTTTGAATAGTTCGCGGCAATATATAGAATAAGATGTCTATGATTAAAGCTACTATTACTTTATAAGCAATTAAAACAGACATGAACGTTTCCTATGAACGTTTCCATGAACGTAGGAAACAGACGTTTCCTACAAATGAAGATCACTTTGATTGATTGATTGATTGATTGAAAACAACTTTTAACAGGCGGTATCGAATTTAGCTCTTTGTTATTTCATCAGCAAAAAATAGTTACACAGCCAATTACAAAACTCTCCCAAGCAGAACGCAGGTTTCGCGCCTCCGTTTACTCGTTGCCGGATTTTCGCCTGCTTTTGCTCAATGTCACGAGAATGGAGGAAAGCACAGATACGTGCGTTCACTATTAGAAGTAGGTACACTTCCTTTTGTGAGAAATAGAAATGTTTTCACTACAACATAAAGACATTGCTAAAGACACACAAGTTGCAAAGCAGGCGGCAATATTTGTGCCTCCGTTGTGTGTGCCGCATCCTCGTCTGCATTTGGACGACGGAGTAGAGGTGGACGGTGGTGGATCGTGCTCGTATACTATAAGCAGGTGGTAGTCTGCGTGTTTCATTCATTTCGCATGCATTTTAACGGAAGAAAATTTCTTCCATAGAAGCCGGTGAGCAATGCCCCGATATCCTAATCGTACACCGAGAATGGGGACCGCCGTTAAAGCCTGTAGGTGCACTAATGAAATAACAGAAACGTGAGCGTTGGAACACAGATTAAATTGGTTGGCACTAGCATTATTCGAGGTGGCGCTTTGATTAAATGCTTGGCACTCGAATTAAATTTCACGGCACGCAAATTATACTAGGATTGCTTGGTATGTGGGGTTTAACGTCCCAAAGTGACTCAGGCTATGATAGACGCCGTAGTGGAGGACTCCGGAAATTTCGACCACCTGGGGTTCTTAAAGTGCACTGACATCGCACAGCACACGGGCGCCTTGCTTTTCGCCTCCAATTGAAAAGTGGCAGCCGAGGCCGGGATTCGATCCCGCGTCCTTGAGAAAAGTAGTCGAGCGCCGTAACCACTGCGCCACCCCGGCGTGGTGGCACTACGATTAAATTCAGTGCGAAAAGCTGTAGTGTGTGTGGCTTCATGGGGCTACATGAATCGCTGCGTGCAATGCTGGTTGAGTCTGCTGCAGTGGCAGCCTGCAAAGGATTTTACGCATAACGCCATATCCCCGATAATCAATAACAAGCCGTCGCAAGTACCCAGTGCTTACATTTGAGCATTAAAGGGGTGAATATTTCTTTCTAGTTTGTGTGCATGCTAGTTGAGATATATTTTGTATTGGTCAGAGCATGCTAGGGTAGATGAACAAGCAGTACAGTAACATCAGTCACCTCGAACTAAAGAAAACATGGCTGACACACATGATTGTTTTCGCAACAGCATTACAGAACATGAAGCTCGAAAACAAAGACCTAGTCCGTGAAACAAGAAAATTCGATCGATAACAAAGGTAAAACCGAGAAAGCTTGCACTCATTTATTTCCCTTTCTGTATCTCTTTTTCTTTCGGATCATTAGCATAATGTAAGGAATGTAACGCATGCAAGCAAATGCGTGTATCTTAATACGAATTTTGCTCTAGAACTATGAACACACAAATTTAATTTCATGGTGACTGGTTTCACGCATACCAAAATTCTTATCAACGATAATGCCTTAGCAAAGATGTCTATATTTACGTCTACAATATTTAGTTCTTGATTATAATATCAGATCAATTGCATCGATACTATTACCTCAATCATTTAGAGCTTTGATAACCTATTGCCGCGAAACGTTCAAAGCAGTATTTGTTGTTTCTGAACAGCCGCCGGCATACAAGCTTATCACTCTGATTCTGGACCGCGTATCAGTTCTGTATTCTTTGTTTGTTAATGCTCGATGTCACGAGTCACACCTTTATCAGTTTTGTTGTAGCACAAGACGCACCGAGATCTGTCTCGAAGGTTCCGGCCCCTCGGGTGTCTTTCCACAATGTTCCAGCCCGTGCTGGTAGCTGTTTGCGACGTTATCTAGATTGTTCTGTGCAGCCTTTAAATTGAGCGTTGCCGAGTGTGACGAGCATTCTTTGTCCGACGACCGACGAGCACGTTTGTTTCTATCGCCGCCGCCGAGTTGCTTAGTTCTTTTGCAGGCGCAAGTCAGCCCAAATAAAGAGTTTCTTCAGTGCAATCATCGACCCTTCATTTGTGTCGTCGACCTCGTCACCACTACGTGACACTATTCTCGGTCTCTAAAACTCTCTTTGACGTGAAATAAGTTTGCTGAAGGCAAGAAATGAAGTGAAAAAGTTTACTTGCTTTATAAATAGGTACCCCTTGAAACTAAAATGTGCTGATAGTGGTAAATTCATTTCTAACATACTAATCATTATCCGCCTAGACGGCTGCCCAAAGTGCTTGAATTCGGGTGGCATATTCGGCTGTGGCATTACCTACTTGAATCTCAGAGTTCGAACTGTAAGGTAAATACCCCAAATTTTTGTTTCGTGTCTTTATCTATGTGTTTAAGTTCTATGGTCTGTCTTGTCCCGACATAGCTTGAACATATCTGATAATTGTTCCGGGTACCGATGGCTAAAGGTAGAAAAGTTCTTGTTTGTTAGCGCCTCCATTTCTGGCTCTTATTTTCCTACCTCCCATGGGGTATTCTACTGGGATCACTGAGCGTAAATTCAATAAAGCTACAAAAAGTCATAAAGGCCACCTAAATGTCTCGCAGAAGGTGTCAGGATGTCTCAGGTTAAATGTGCTTGTTTTTCAATGAGTGTGAAAAGAAAAACATTACCAAACCTCTGGGGTCTCCGAACTCTGCTTTTTTGACTTAAGAAAATTTTGTGTAGGGACTTAAGTTCGCATTTAACAGAACGAAAAGTTTCGGGACATACTTGTGTTTTTAATGCTCATGTAACAGGCTTTGAATTCGAGAACGTGTGAAGTTAAGAAAAGCGTGAGGTATAAAAATTTGTTTACACGTGCATAATGTGGCCTCAACTGAAGGGTCACTAGGCTTGGTTAAAGACAAAAAAATATTGCAAACCACCACAAAATTACCGAAGAAGCAAACCGCGAGATAGCACATTATTAGGTGGCATAATAAAGACAAAAAACATTAGTAATAAAGCTTTATGACTCCGCTCCAATGTTGACAGAAACGAGTGTTTGTTTTGAATTCCATAAAGTACTTACCACATTGCGACTTTGTTGAAGCGAAGATGCACCACCAGACCACAAATAATGTTTTACAACGTCCCATATCTTAAGAAAACTGCTATCTCTGCGCGGACTTGGAATTTTCCTATTATTTTAAAGACAAGTATCAAAGAACGTACGACGAAAAAAGGAAAAAGGGTGTCTTCTGAACTCTGAGTCAGCTAGCGAGCAAGGCAACAAATTTATACTTGTTCTAAAGGAGCCGTACCATGTGTTCGCAAATGAAGATGCATTACTTGATAAGTATTTTTCAGTTTAACGGAAGGCAGCTCATGCTTTGCATAAAAATTTAAATGTCACGTAATCTATGAGGAGACAAAACCTGTCAGAAAACGGCTATCAGGGAGAATCATGCCACTAAGAAGCACAATATTTCATGTTATTCCTACGTTATAATCTGGCTGCGTTATAATTTGTTGATAAAGATGGTACCACATCACTTTTTTTGGGTTTTCGCACCACCGCCAGTTGCAGAAATAAACTTTAAAACCTTCATAATGTATATTTCCTAATTTTTGTTTTGTTTTCTGAAAAAAAAAAAGCTACATGTCACTTACTAGGAGAAGATGATAACCGCATAAAACCCCCCGAATAAAAATTGTGATATAAAAAAGAACAACACAGCAAAGAATAAAAATATTCTTGAAAATATTTTAGCTAGGTCTGGATAGAAATAGAACTAAGCGGAAAAGGAGATATAACGGCATCCTCAAAGATGATCATTCATATTTAAAGTTATTTTGTTTCCTTTTTAAGTTGCTTTGTGCTTCATTTTGCTATTATTGTGCGTTATATCAAAAGCTGCTCCAATGTGGCAGAATATATTTGCTGCGAAGTTACATAAATTTTGGTTCTGTCTGTGTTAACTTGAACTCTGATATATTAGGGGATTTTCGTATGCAACAAAAATGTGCACTTGCGACATGTGCACATATTTTTCTTGTTATCCATCGCACTTATTCGAGATCAGAAACATCCTATAAGATATGCCGTTTTATAGCCTAGGAGAATCACGCTGCTGTTAAAATTAGCATAGTTTTCGGTCGCCAATTTTTTTTTTTTATCGTGATAGTGTTCTATGAGAGCGCAGTGAAAAATGCAGTCATACGCTAAAACAAAAAATGCTGTAATGAAAAACAAAGAAAGCTTTTAGGTGCAGCCAAATGTAACAGCTTTTAATGCTTCAGAATTCAAGAAACTCTTTGGCCGCTCGCAAAGCATAAGTAAATCTTATGGGCACCGCTAACCTAAATGTTTATGAGCTTAATTTAATTGCGGTATCCAATGTGGATTTGTTTCGTCATTGATATTAAATAGATCGCTTGAAGATAATGCGTACTTTGAAAAAATGTGATATGCTTCGTCACAACGAAAGCAAGTGCCTAGCAGAGTAACTTATACCGCGCAACGACATTCAATAAAATTATGGTAGACCTGGGATTCGCTTAATAATATGCTGTAGTCGCTATTGTACGCGATAGCGTACACAGCTCGTTCCCCAGATATACCACCGCTGCCGCTGATGGCGGTAGAGGAAAATCCTGATTGGTCGACACATTTGTAGTCTAAATTCATATCATCCCGCGCTTGAATTTCAAACACCACCCATTCAAATAAATGTAGAAAATTGAAGTACTTGCGCTTTTAAAAACAAAATCTATTAGAAGTCTCATATAAGAGAGAATTGCTGAAAATACAAGGATTTGAATATTTATTTATTTATTTATTTATTTATTTATTTATTTATTTATTTATTTATTTATTTATTTATTTATTTAGTTATTTATTTACTCGATACTGTCAATCCCATCAGGGATCGTAACAGGAAGGGCATAAAAATACAGAGGTACAAAATATAGTAATGGCAATTAATCAATTACATGAAAGAATATGATACCAAAATTATGCATAAAAAATTATACTATAGCAATAAGACCAGACTGAGAAGCGTATGACAAGATTTTCGCGGACAAATAATACGACAAGTGAAACACAAACGAAAGGAGAAAAATTCGTAATGACATAAGAACACAGTAATTAGTGAGATGTAAGTAGCGTATGTTTTTACACGTGTACTAAAAGCATTTAATGATGAATTATTAACAATGGATGTTTGTAAGGTGTTCCATTCGCGTATAGCACGAGGGAAGTATGAATATTTAAAAGTGTCAGTACGGAATGAAAACTTGTTTAGAGTGTGAGCGTGATTATTACGTGTTTGTCGTGTTTGTGATTTTGATATGTATCTTGAAGTGTCGATTTTTAAGTGATTGTGTATTAGCTGGTACATGGTTTTAAGGCGCGCTAGTTTTGCTCTGTTTTGAAAGGTGAGTAGTCCTGCCTGTTTGAGTAGTTCTGTTGGTGAGTCTGTCAACCTGTGTATGTTATATATACATCTGACCGCCTTCCTCCGTACTGCTTCTATTTGTTTAGTAAGCTTGTTAGTGAAAGGGAACCAGACAACATTGGCATATTCTAGGACTGGCCTGACAAATGTCTTATAGGCGAGTAGCTTTGTTTCCGATGGTGCTTGTTTAAGGCGTCCGTTAATGAAAAATAGCTGTTTTAAGGCGGTTGATGTGACAATGTTAACATGAGAATCCCATCTGAAATCAGAGGTCAGTGTTATGCCTAAATATTTATATTCGGAAACCGAGGCAAGAGGAATGTTGTTTAATGTGTACTGAAAAACTGATCGATGTAACTTTCCGGTTATGGATAAAGTAACTGATTTTTTAACATTAATAGTCATTTGCCATTCTTCACACCACTTTGTCACTGCTGTTAGGGCGTTATTTAAAGCTATATGGTCATTGACAGAGTTAATTCCCTGGTAAAGTACACAGTCATCGGCGAAAAGTTTAATATTGTGAGAAACACTAGTAGGTAAGTCATTTATAAAAATTAAAAATAATACTGGGGCCAGAACACTGCCTTGTGGTACACCGGATGTTGCATTGGCTGTTTCGGACCTCGCGTTGTTAATTTCGACGAATTGAGTACGGTCAGTCAAGTAGTCAACAATCCAATCTACTATGGGGCCAGCTCCAAAGGTTGCAGTTAGTTTCATATTAAGTTTAGAGTGTGATACACGGTCGAAAGCTTTAGAAAAGTCTAAGAAAATTAGGTCGATTTGTTTCTGCTGATCAATGGCGAAGGATATGTCATGTGTAAGTTCGATTAGTTGTGTGACTGTCGAAACTCCTTTCCGAAAACCGTGCTGAAGAGGTGTTAAAATTTGATTTTCTTCTAAATAGGTTGTCATGTGTTTTAAGATAATGTGTTCTAGTAGTTTGCATACTGTGCTGGTTAGTGAAATTGGTCTGGAATTTGAGGGATCTGATTTGCTTCCTGTTTTATGTATAGGTGTCACTTTAGCTATTTTCCATTCTTTCCAATATAACGTAAGTAGTCGTCATTGGTCTACAACCCATGTCCTGTACACACAAGGTCCCATGCAATGCAGAAGCCAAGAAAATTTGCTGGCGCCAAGCGTCTTACCGGGGACCTTTGTGAACACGCTGGTTTATATGACTTATAAAGGTGGGGTTGATGTTTTTGAAGTAGCGCTTTCAAAAGCTCCGCAGGTGCAGAGTGCCGTCCATGTTCTCTGAGATGTTGAAGATTAAGATCTCGTTGAATGTCCCCACAAGGCACGCCACCGCTTCATACATGGTCATGCCAACACTGCTCTCTGTGCAGGCTGTCTTAATATTGGCCATCTCGAGGCTTCCCGTTTGCATAACCTGTTCCAATCATCATGAGAATACCCTCACTTCAAGCCGTATCAGCCAACTGCATCAATTCCGTTACATTGAACAACAAGCCACTAGGTCCTTGGCTCTGTTTTCCAGAAAAATGTACCTTGCACATGGGGCCGTGATCAAGCTCATATCTTCCCTACGCTTACTTCCGCCGTCCCCGCTTCACCCGTCCTGGCGTACTTCGGTCCGTCTGCACATACAGAACTGCGCACCGATACTAGCGGCCATGATATTGGCTCTGTCTTTATCCAGTACCAGCATGGTTGCTCTCGCGTAATTGCTAATACCTGCCGCGTGCTATCTTCCTCTGAGCGCAATTAACCACCGAGCGGGAAAGCCTTGCACTTGTTGGGCGTTGACTAAATTCCGTCCTTATTTGCTTGGGCGGTCCTTCTACGTAATGCCAGACCACCATGCTTCGTGTTGGCTGTCCTCATTTAATTACCCCACTGGCCGCTCAGGTCGTTGGGTAATGCGCATATAAGAATGCACATTTACTGTGGTTTACAAGTCAGGCCAATTACACCAAGAGGCTGAGTGCTGTCCCGCCATCACTTAGGTCCTCCCTATTTATCCAAACATACCGCCGACAACTACGTTTTACCCATCTCAGACATTACCAACATCGGCTCCGAACAGCGTCGTGATCCTGCCTTGCAATCAATTATTGACCAGCTGCGCAAAAACGACTGCGATCCTTCCGCCAGAATGTTTGTGCTTCAAAAAGAGACGTTATACCGAGGCAATATGCGTCCAGATAGCACGGGTCTTTTACTGATCGTTCCGGCTCATCTGCGCTCTACTCTCCTCGCTAAACTTCATGACGCCTTTACAGCAGGACACCAGAGAGTGTCACACAAGTACGACAGTGTGCGACGACGATTTTTCCGGAATGTTCTCTTCCGCTTTGTCCGTTGCTACGTAGCTGCTTGTGAGCTGTGTCAGCGCCGTAAGACTTCAACCTAATGGACCCCTGCAACCACTCACAGTGCCAACTGAGCCGTTTTCTCGTGTGGGATTTGATCTTCTTAACGTTTTCCGACGTCCACTTCCGGGAAGAAATGGATTGCTGTGGCAACTGATTATACCAGCCGATATGCTATAACCAGAGCTATCCCCACCAACGGCGCCTCCGACTTTACTCACAGATCGCGGCCGCTGCTTCCTTTCTCAGGCAGTTGATGACCTTCCACGCTCATGCGATACTCGTCACCAATTCACAACCACCCCTTCTACAAAGGAACAAACGAATGGTCTTACTGAGCATTTTAATTGCACACTGGCCGACATGCTGTCAATATATGTGTCCTACCAACATCATCGTGACAGGGATCTACCTTTACCTTTCGTAACGTTCGCCTATAACTCCTCACGGCATGATACAGGTAATATTCTCCATTTTATCTACTTTGCGGCCACGACCCTTTACTACCCTTCGACACCTTGCGGCGTCTTGACAACTCTACCTGCAGGAATGCTTCAGACACCATCGCCCGAGCTAATGCCACCCGCCACATTGCTCGAGACCGGCTTGGCGCATTTCAGCGCTCTCAAAAGCGTCATTACGACCTTCATCATCGTGACGTCTACTACCCTCCTGGCTGCCAGACTGCCGTGTGGGCATGTGCGAGAAACTTGAGCCTCGCTACGTGCTCCCTTACCGCGTCTCGCGGCAACTCACCGATGTGACTTATGAGATCACCTCTCTGCAGCCCAAGAATCCTTCCAGAACCCCTCACCCAGAATTCTTCTCCCTCGCCCGTCTGAAACCGTATTATTCTTTTTATCCTGTGCAGTACGCACCGGAACTCTGCTTCTCCCGCGGTATGCAGTATCTAGGCGACGGCGATGTGCTGATGTATATGGGGAAAATGACGACACTGAAGCCAGATTGGGTTAGTTCTGGTGGTGTGTCCCTGACAGTGAACCGCTACGGCTACCTGTGTGTACTTTCGCCTTACAATATCATATTTACATTCATTTCTGTGGATATTTTACATGTGCGTATTAGGCTATGACATTTCATTCAGCTCGTATTACTGCTGCGTGCCTACTGCACAATATATACCTTTTGTGTTTCCGTATTTTTGGCCTATGATTCCAGTAAGATGCATATGGAACTGACAGCAGTTCTTACATGATAACCAAGAGCGTTTGAAAACGGAATGAGATATCTCCAGTAAAGCTCAGCGAAACCAAATTCCATACAATACCACTGTAGCGCACATCAGCTGCGCAGCACTGGCGCATGCGCAGGAAATAGACATTTTCACCGCTTCAGCTATTCACCAATGCGCGATCGATGATACCGCATGGACACGTGAATCACTCCCCTGCTCCTGATGTGGCAACTTACGTCTTGAGAGTAGGTTGAAGAATGTTTTTATTTTTGACTAATGGAACTATTTCTTTGCGGCTTCTGTTCATATAAAGCACGGCGTTGTTCCTTTTGTCATTTGCATTAGTAGTCATTTCAGAAATTGTAAGCGATAACCATTCTGTCCGACAGCTAAAATGTCGAGTGTTCAAATAATATTTTTTTAAAAATAAGACGTTGTTAAAGGCACTATTTTTTCTATAGTTAAGCCTACCTGAAGCCTCCTGGTGTGTATTCGCGCTTGCCCTGCTCCTTTCGTCAATTTTACGCTCAATGTCCGGCCCTGTTCCGCCGGAAGCACTCAGCACAAACCCACAGCTGCTTAAAGGAGCCTATCTTTCCTAACGCTGCAGAATTCGGACGCGAAGGTATGACGTTTACCTTTACGGGCGGTCTTAATCCTAGTGTGAAGTCTATAAAAGTATTGCCCGGAGTTGTCTCTTGGCTGATATAAGCCGGTGTCCGACTAATTATCACGGTAGTACCATGAATATGCCGAAACGAGCCTTTATTTCCAAGGCGACTGGCGTTTCGGACAATTACGCCCGACGCGTCTCTTGGTTGGCGCCCTCGGCACGAACTTCAGGTGCTTGGGCGGCTACGGCGGAGCCGCGGGGCCATGATGTTGCTCAGGGTAAATGTGACGTCAACACAGCCGGCTCACAGTCGGGAGCGCGCTACCTCTGACCCTGCGGCCGCTCAGAAAACGTCAAAAATACAGCCATCCGCTCAAAACTAACACGAATTGTTTTTCTGTACTAGTGTAATGGTGTCTTACGAATGCAATTGTGATGCTTCCTCAACATTCTTGGTTATTTGTTCAGTATACATTTAAAGGTCCGAAATGCCTCCAACGTATTGCATATACGGTCCCATTTAATTTTATACTTCGTGATATATGGTCATGTAAGGGCCTCTTCCAGGCAACGCAGGTAAAATATCTAAGCATATTTATACACTAAGTAAAGGATATATGTTTTGACTCTCGTAACAATGTCAATGGTTTAGTATTGCAGGAAGAATGCAGAAATAACTATGCCAATATCGTCTTAGGGATACATAACGAGCTACCATTTACTCTTCCCTTGGTAGAAATATTCGACAGAGATCGTGAAAATACATTTGGTTAATGCAATATTTATTGAACAATGGGGACACGTCCATGCATAATAATACAGCGCTAGGAAAATATTTGTTATTTGTTCATATTAGAATGGCACACAAAAGACAATGCGCACTATAATTCGCATTTCACCCTGTGGGACAGGGGCAGCCCCAAAACACAAACATCATCTAATTAAGGAAATATGTGTGCAAGCCCATATGGTGCGGACCCACGTAGAACCCGGATAAGCACCATTTGGGGAATTTAGGTGTTAATCGCTATGCTCATGAAAACGTTTATATTTTCGGACTGTCGCTGTCTGGGCAATATAATGCCCGTTGGGAATTCTGGTGCGCAGCGCCGCCTTTCGGGACCATGGTTTGGCCTCCCAAATGGGCACGAAGCGCGATCTATTGAGGTATATACGGATATACCAAAAAGGGGTCCTTCTAGTCACCAGTTTCGAAACTCGCACAGCCCCACGTTCAGGTTGCTCACATTTCTACGAAATGGGGCCTACTGGGGCATATGCACTGAGCCCACAAAGAGCTCTTCTTGGCAAAAGTTGGAAAACCTGCGTGGGTACGCAACGGCTACATGCTCCCACGTTATTTTCCTGCTTTCTGTTAGAATAAATAATTTTATTATACAATGAACCTTCGCATATATCAAAGCTATCGATGAGGAAGCTTTTGAATATTTACTTTTGTAAGCTATAAGGGAAGCACTTGCATGAGTTTTTCAATTTGCCATTACAACATTTTCTAAAACTTTAATAATTTGTCTCATGATATCCCAGTAACCTATACCACAACAAAAATGTTACCCACTGTTACCGCAATATACAAATGTAGGCTAATAAAATATTCGCGTTGCTACTGAAGTAGTTTGAAGAATTAGCCAATTATATAAAAATTTTCAATTGTTAAATGAAGCCTAAAGAAAATGAGATAATGTACATCAGGAAATGAGACTGAGAGAGGAATTTACGCAGTAATTCCACAGCTACTCAGAAGCCATTACTTCATGTCAAATTTAGAACGCTGTCCTACAGACGTTACTAACACGCCTCGGCGAGAACTCCGCCTAGAGATATGTACTCCTCGTCGCTACATGCACTGAACATGATTAATTCTACACTGTTTATTCCAGTTCTACTTACAACAATTGCGAAAGCGCAAATGGCATGATATCTTTAGTGATAAGGCTTTGTGCTAAAAACGAAAAATTGTTCTTTTTCAAAACGCATTTTTCTGTTTTTGTATTTGTCTTTGTCTCCGGAATGTCCTTTTCGACATGCCTAATACAAATTCTGTCCTCAACAAGGCTTAGAGCAAAGATGTCCTTCAAACGGAAGCCGTATTGCCTATTCTTTTAATGAAACAACAAAGCATGTCTTAGGGAGTTGCAATACTGGAAAAGGTTTTTGATTCCATCCACATCTTTCGTTTTGTGCCAGTTATGCAGATCTCTTCCATGAAATGGGTTTAGATGCGAACACAACTTTAGGCCTTCCTAATGTTTCAGTCGTTTCACTTTCATAACCATGCCTTGAGGAAATGTCCACATGTTTTCAGCCCCACGAATATCTGTGTTTTTTTTTCTAAAATGCTCAGCAACAGGCTACACAGGCAGACTGCACTAAAATGTTCAAAATTCATGTGGTTTAGTTCCTGAAATCAACTTCCTTGCAAAAGATGTAAATAAAGGAAATATTTTTCTGATGTAACCATTGATCAGAGCAGCGTACACATATCCAAGCTATGGAAAAAGTGTCCGGGATATATACATTATATAGCGGAGTGGGCAGAAATTGAAATGGGAATTTTTTAATTAATCTGGAAGCACAAAAACGTTTTTTTTTTTTCAAAAGTACCATCCATAACAAATATGGCTGCAAAGCAGGGAACATTGCTTGCTTTCAACCAATGATTTAAATAGTAAAAACACCACCACAAATGTTAGAACTTGTGTTTAAGAAACTATATGATCTGATTTCATAAATATGAAGCCAGTATCTGTGCAGAAACAAGCTCTTTAACCGACGACGTTATTTGGTGCAATGCGTTCGAAAACACACAGACAGAACGCCTGCCCTTGTTTGTCGCCACAATATCAGTCTATGCTTCAGAAGATAAGCATTTCTCTTTTCTTTGCGATTATGTGCCCCATCTTATGACGATTACAGTTTTAATGTTTAGTTCGAAAGAGCAGGAGGAAATAACCCCTCGGTTGGTGCATAAATGTATTAGTATTTGTTTTACTATACATCAGTGTAATATTGTAAGGTATCGAAAAGTCGGCGTTCAGATGCTCTGTGTGGGGATATTTGAATTAAACGTATAACCTTCTTTTCTGTTGTGAACAAAATTCCTATTATTGCTTTTCTTTTCGTTAAACAAGGAAGATTGCAGTATTACAGGCGAAAAAGATAGCATATTTCAATGTTTTTTTTAGCTTAATGCTAAAGAAAGTTTTCCCTTAATGCCAATTTTGATGAATTTTAAACGCATCTTAGGATAATATCTAAAATAGTCCAAAAGCATCTAGGAGAATATTCGGTTGAAGCGTTCATCCCAAAAAAGTAAGCACGGGGCTCTACTATATACCTCTACGCTAAGAAGCGTAATGCACTTGTTTTTGGATGCAAGGCTAATTTTTAACGTTAAACATTTGAGGGTCGCATTTACTAGAAAAGCCATTGTCGCCGAAGTCAGCGCCGGAAGTTTTACAAAAAAAAAAATCAGGGGTATGTCTGGCCATAACTTTGCTCTGGCAGCTGTCCCTTGCAAGTCACTTGGCCGTACGCTCAGTGCTTTTCAGGCAGTGTGACTTCACGATAGCGAATTACACGATCACGTTGGGAGGCGCTGCCAACTTGGAAGATTGGTGGCTTAAAATCAGAAAAGTGACAGAATGTTAGTAACGTAGAAACAAAAAGTCAATAAATAAAATGATGGTACGTTAACCAATCTAAAACAAAAATTAAGATATAGGGGGAAAATGAGCATGATAGCAACTGCTACACCCCCCCGTTTTAAAGGGGACGCTCCTATATTCCATCCATCCATCCATCCAAGATAACGTTGAGTTGTGCTAGACGGTTCATATTTCGAACGAAATTATTTGCGTGGTTACGCAGCCGTACACGGAAAAAGTAGACGCAGGACAGATACTAATGTCATCTAAATTTTTTCGCTGAACAGCCAGCAAATATATATCAAGCAAGGCATGCCTAAGAAGGGAGACAATAATTTGTCAACCAGAATCTTCGGAATAAAAGCTCTCAGCCTTCGAAATGGTCAGCGAGGTATCAATGTCAAAATCTTTTCCTCTTTTTGTTATAAAAAAACTTCCAAAATCTCCCGCTCATTAGTATTCAATTCTTTCTTACAACCCTTATCTCTCAAACTCACGGTTTCCACTTCTGCTCTTTCACAGAGAACTTTTTTTTTACCTTGCAAATGTTCAGCCTCTTAGCAGCACACAAACCTTTCTGCAGTGTTGCACTAGATTCCCGCCTCTTATTGGAATACGCGCTGTCTCTTACAGACACATTGAGGTTTAGCGTTAACCTGACTCAACGACGCAAAGATGTTTTGGGACAGGCTTATGAATCCTTTGTCTCTGAATGCATTGGGCTTCTGGGCACACAATCTGCCAGTCGCGCGATAAAAAGAAAGCCAAGATATGAAGTGGTCACTTACTCTAAGCACAAGTGATCAGCAATATACATCGATATCCTAGTTTTCAGTGTATATCCAGCAACAAAATGAACACAATGAATGTATGGAGCAACAACATGGCATATATACAGAAATAGATAATATATATAGCAATAATAAAAGACAGCAGAGGCAACACGTTAGCCAGCCATTTTGTGCTGGCTCGTACCCCGGTTTGTTTGTATTTTTCAAGCTATCGTGTTCTAACAGAACAAAGGCAGGGTAAAAGGGGACGCATGTCGGTCAATGAGGTAGGTTATACGTTTTATTCAACAAAATTGTTTAATTAGTATTTTACAGCAACTTACAGAAATAGCTTTGCTAGTAGTTGTAATAGCTCTTAAAAGAAATTTAAGTATGCGCAAATTTCATAGTTAATTTAATGCATCGCCCCACTGTGGTGGTGCATTGGTTAGTGCGCTCGACTATAGTGTGCCAAGAATGCGGGATCGAATCTCGGCCGTGGTGGCCGCTCTACGTTGGAGCCGAAAAGCCAAGCGCCCGTGTGCTGTGCGGTGTCAGTTCACGTTAAAGTACCCCAGGTGGTAGAAATTTCCGGAGTCTCCTCCACTACGGCGTCTCTCATAGCATGATTCGCTTTGGGACGTTAAACCCTACCAACAAAACTAAACCATTTCCGTGCATACATAGAAAGTTACAACCCATCTTGTAGCAAATACTTTTAGAAGATCGTAGCCGCAATCAGGATGCGCATATGTAGCGCAATAGAAACCAGGCTTTTATTTTGGTAGCTTTTAATAAATCTGAAAAATTTGTTTTCATAGAAAAGCCTTTGGGGGTAAATTCTCGATGAACTGAAATGCCTTCTTCTCTATGGCATGAAGCTGCTCATGATTACCTTTGAATTAAATTGCTTGTGTAGCGCACAGCGACGCTGCAAAGCAGAGGTGCTAAGATCGGCGTTCCGAGCTGGCGAGAGAAAAAAATAAAGTTGAACGGAGCGTACACGGCGCGTACGAACTGCACGGGCTGTTTGGTTCGAGACGCCTATCACGCTGGTCGTTTTGTTTGGGTGCTTCGCTGCGACCCCGTAAATTCTCTACAGTGGTGACTCCTGCCTATAAGAGGACCGACATCAGCAACCTGCCGCCCTCAGGCGACCCTACGCCTGACGCTGCCTGGCACCCTCGGGACATCGCAGCTAACCTGCTCCGCCTGACGGTTTTCTGGCCAAAGCAGCCACAGATCTGGTTCGCCCAGGTGGAAGCCATCTTCCATCTGCACAACGTCATTTTGGAGGCATCTCGGTTACGCCAATTTTCAACCTGCCTCCTGAGGTGGCTCACAAGGTGGCGGATATCATCCTTACACCTCGAAGAAACTTTTCATTATAGGATTTTTTTAAACTTGTAATCTGGCAACCTATAGATATATGTAACATATACTCGCTCCATAAGGAGCAGCCTTATGGAAATAAACACCAGTCGTCCTTTGTAGCTGAAACAATGGTGTCGTCATTTTTGCGCGTCTCTAAGTTTACACAAATTTATGGTGCCGAAACCCGGCACTAAAATGTTGCAACGTTCCGTAAACATTGAGGCTATCAAGCTTCGGCGAGACAACGAATCATGAGCCATTACCGCAACGATCTTTGGAGATGAAACCGCCTTGGACTGAAGGGTTCCAAGAACGAGGGCTAGGGAAGTCATGCCCATCGCTATAACACGAGGCCTGGAGACGTCATACCTGAAGCCAAGCTTGGCTTTACGAGGACGATCGACAGTACAACTATACTGAGATGAAACAGCTGAAGAAGAAACAAGGAGCTCTGACATCCCAGGTGACAAAACTGATTTCCGAGGCCGACTTTTCATTGGAGACGCATGCGGACGAAAAGGCTCAGAACCTACTGGCAGCGAGGCTTAGCGCCCTCCAAACACAGCTTATCGAGATGGACGCTGCTATCGACCCACTTGATCGAGGCACTGATGAATAAACTGAGAACTACACGCGTACAATCGCTTATAACTACAGAATCGTCACCGCTCTCAAGGCGCTTGGCGTCAAAACAGACGGCTACTGCGCTAAGCTGAGCTCCGAACTGCTACGGATGCGGCCAAGCGGCCTTGTCATAAATTATCACTAGCGTTGTTGAGCAGAAAAGCAGGAACACATCCTTTGCATTGCAAGTTTGCAAGAATTTGTGCAAAAGGAAGTGGAGAGTAGGCAGAAGGCGCTGCAGCGTATTGTTTCAACGGAGCGCGTTTGCAGATATAGATGGAGCTACCTAAGCTGTGCGAAATCTTGCAATAAACTACGGTCGCAGCACAGCGATGGGTTACTCCCCGGTAAATAAAGCAGCCGTTTGCCAACTGCCAGCACCAGATGCAACCCTATCTGCTCGCTTCCGCTCGGCGCGCTCCCACGGCCACGACGCCGGCCGCGCAGCCAAGGTCGCGTGACTCGCGTCAGGCATGCGCATTGGCATTGCGCAGAACGGCGCGACGAGAACGCGAGCAGCCACTGGAGCAGCCCGCCAAATACAGTAGCCAGTACCGTCATTTTGATAACGCTTAGCGGTTCTTCATTGACGACGCTAATTTGGAAGTCCATGTTTTGTTTTGTTTTTCACCATCGGCAGGTCGCACTCTTTTGGCAAAACCTTAATTGCGCGGTGACGTATTGGAATGATAGTGTGTGCGTGTGTACTCGCAAACTGTAAAAAAGCCATTTCATCTCAATGGCGCGGATTTTTTTAGCTCGTTCGTATCGCTTGTGCTTGTTTTGTGGTTGTGCCATTTGATGAATTTTTTCTGCGGAAATGTGCGTCGACTTGCTGCGCAAAATTATTTGCTCATGATGTGGCAGTGCAAAATTCATTTGAACTCGTGCGTGTTAGTTGCAAGTTGACATTGTGCGAATATCGGTTGCCATTGATGAAATTGTTCTCCAACTAGAGTTGTGCAAAGCTGTACTTTTTTGAGCTTGCGCTTTCCACAGCCGGGTAGTTGTGCCCGGTGAATGGTGTGCCAGCAGCGTTAGAAGGGTTTGTGTTCACGTGTTGTCGCGGTTTCCGTAGCGTTCCGGGTTCGCGTTGTTGTTTTGTTTTGTTTTTTCAAAACTTTCTCGCTCGCCTGTGTTGCCTCATCATCCGAAGACAAACTTCTGTCCCGCTTTGTGTTGGCGCTCCGAAGCTGCAAGCTGGCTTTTGAAGGGACTCTATATATATATAGGAATTGAAAACGTTTCTTTTTTTTTTATCTGGCAGTTGCCATGCGAGCATTGCTTTCTCCCCAGTATCGAAATGCGGCTGCCACATTAAATATCATGACTTGTTCTTACACGAATGCATTATATGTATGCGATACCGTATACTGGGTGTCCAAGTTGGTTTGGGCTAATCGCTGGCTAAACAATCGGTAATGTTAGGCAGCGAAGCATATTTCATATTGTTTCGTTTTGCATATGGTCGTATGTTGCATACTGTGCTCCTCAACTATAGTTTTCTTCTGTTTATGAATAACATTATCTATTTATGTACCAAAAACTCCCACTGTAGAATTTACTTGCCAGCCACGTCTTTTTTTTTTCTATTTCATCTTCAAATGGGGAATGGCCCGTGCATCGCAACAAATATAATGATAACTAATAAAAGTTGGCATGGTTTTCTTGCCCTCTTCTTTCGTTTGAGCGAACAGAAATCAGGATGTTTTCTTTGCCCATAAATCAGCAGTAGATAGGTAGGCAAGTTGGCGAGACAGTGGAAAATTAAAAACCGCAGCAGACATCGTCTTGCTGTTGCAGCTTGGTGTCCTCGCCTCCATCTGTCCTTTGTATGCTGCGGTTTTTTAATTTTCTAATTGTTTTGCTCCATGCCCATCAAATCAGCTAACTCAAGGTATGATCATCGAGTCCCAGTGGCGACGTACACATTTTGAGCAGAAGTGATGTAGAAGTGTCCGTGTTTTCAAGTAAAACTGATTGCTGGGCTAGTTGGTGCTTTGTTCATTATGTCAGCGCCTATCCTGTGCGCCTATTTGTTAGTGTTTTATGTTGTGCTATTAATCTTTCCTTTTTATGTGTCTGTGTGTTGTGCAAAATTAATCCAGAGTTCTTTGTTAAGACCCTATCCTCTGTCATACACCTGAGTACTTATTTTTCTCTTAATCGAGCACCTCACCCACTCTGTATTTATTGTGCTATGTGTGCCGTCACATTGTGTCTAGATGTTCTATAGTCAGTAGAGGAATTCTGGCTGGAGTGTGATATTTGTGTAAAGCACATACATTAACCTGAGGTGCACTGCTATACTGTAGGCAGACATGCCAAACAAATTATGCTGGACCTTTGCTAATGACTTTCACAATTCTGTTGCCATAAATACATTGTCCTTTCATTTTTGCAGTGGTTCCTTTTGTTACCCAGAGAAAATTCCATCGAGGGTTGCCTACGTTTCAGGATTGCTTTTTTTTTTTTCAGGATTAGTTGGCAGACACCAGTATGAGCTGCAGCAGCAGTGAGTTGTTGGAAGTCCATTTTTCAGCTGTGTATAAGGTTAAATTTTGTTTACAGCATTCCAAACCAAATCGATTGTGTAGTGTTGTTGGAGGAGGAAGAGGAGAAGAAAGAAGATGAGGAGGAAAGGCAGGGAAGTTAACCCGTAAAAAAAAAACGATTTGCTACCCGGCACTGGGGGGTAAGGGGTGAGGGGATATAAAAGTTGTGAGAGAGGGATGGGTGAAGTTAGTGCAGTCACATAACAGACATGTTACATCACATCACGTCACAGTCATATCACGTAACATAATAGCAAAATCATAGTCTTTCGATTAGGCCTGTGCTTTTCATAAAGCGGAACAGTGCCTGGGAGGCCTTTACCGCAGATAATCGCCGTGGCCAGGGACCTAAATTTTAATTTCAGTCCCTGGGCGTCCATCTAGATGCTCCAGTGCACGACATAGACACTGTCTTTCCTCACTGTATATAGGGCACTCACCAAGAATGTGACCGGTAGACTCGTCCACCCACAGTTTGCACATGCAGGATTGTTTGCCATACCTATCGTAAAGGAATACGAGTTTTTGAATGCTACACCAACCCACAGGCGGTACAGCAATGTTTCTTCGCGTCAGGGTAGGCCAGGTGGAAGCCGGAGCTTCAGATCAGGGTCCAGGAATTTTAAGCGGCGGTTCGCAAACTAGCCAGAATTCCACAAGGAGATCGCGTGTGCCCGCGCAAGTGCGCGATGCCTTCCCGCTGCGTCTTCCCTGGAAAAGGGAATCAACCCTCAATCGCCGTCTTGGTGGGCTGTTCGTGCGACCTCGTCCACCTGGACATTGCCCGCTTTGTCGCTGTGTCCTGGAAGCCATTGTAAGATGATGTCATGTCCTACATTATTTGGATAGTGATGAATTTGTCGTATTTCCGCTACGAGTTGTTCATGCATGCATGGTTTCCATGCAACATGCAGGCTCCGCTATAGAGCCTGCATAAACCACACGTGCTTCTTTCAATACCCGGCATCAGGAAGAAGGTCGAGCTATCGCCGACAGAACTAAAACAAATCACTCCTGAATGCTTTCATGAGCACCATGCAAATCGTTTGCACGTCTACACTGATGGTTCAGTGAATGCCGTGAGTTCTTCAGGCTCCATGGTCATACCCTCAATTAATACAGAAATAAAAGTTGTGACGATTCACCAGACTTCTTCAACAGCTGCAGAGCTAACCACTCTTCGTGTCGCAATTAGGCATATCAGTGAGCAGAGCCCTCAGCGGTGGTCTATTTTCACACATTCAAAAGCAGCCCTGCAAGTGTTGTTGGGAAGTGCTGCGTTTGCACGCAGAACATATGAATTATAATGTGATGCTCCCTTGCACAGTCTCCTATACAAATTTTAAACATTTCGCGTCTTAAAGCAATTATGTATCATTTTGAGGGCATCAAGTTCCTCGATAAGCTATATCGACCAGTTTTGTTTTTATTTGTCTATTATAAGCTCAGGGGTCTTTCTTCCTCTTCCAGCCATATTGAACTTCGTCCAATATAGAAAAACTTCCGGATGGGCTTCGTTCAACTTACGTTATTGTAATAGGTATGTGTTTTATTCACTGTCAGATAATTTATTGCACATTCGCCTGGGTTTTTATTTGTTCTACTATCTATAGTAATGCAGTATTCATTCACTTGCGTGCTAGTTTTATCTATTCCTTTTTGTTATATAGCACACAGGGCCTGTTTTCAATCTGCATGCTTGAAGAACGAATATCTTAATGCCCATTCATTGTATGAAAAGTTTGTTAGTCATTTATAAACAACTAAGACAATTTCTTCACGGCAAGGAGTGACCAAGATATTCAGCTTTTTTTTTTATTTGAGAGAGTTTAATAAAATGAACGTTTTTATTACAGCACAGGATTATTACAGCAAAACGAGTGCACCCTATTTCAATAGAGTAAGCAGAGGAATACTCAGGTTTTATGGAAGCTCCTAATGTGTGAAGAAACTCTTCTATCCGAACTATTCATAGTACTTCAGGCCATGTAGCAATTTTTTTGTGGCACTAGCATGCACATTTCATACAGGAGTGAAGTCAGTATGTGCAAATTCCTTAATTGAGCTTCATTTCTACAGTACGTGCAGAAACAAATACGAACCATTTGGAATGTCATTACATTATTAGTGCTCTAATAGATCTTAGGTGATGACATATAAACTGATGAACACCTCATATATCGACATGCAGGAGTTGCAGCAGATTTAATTGCAGTATTATACATAGTCATCACCTGTTCGGCTTTCACCATTGTTATCCTGAAAGAGCAGTGCCCTCTGGAGTTCAAAGGTATGTCCTTGAATTAGTTTAATGGTGTTTTTTTTTTATAAAGCCTCTGACATTTGTTTTAGCTCGTTTTATATTTCAGTGGTTGTGTTAAGGGATTGGACAGAGATGGACTTTGTTCTTTCCATGGCTTCAACACATCTTCCAGATTTTGTCATCTTTTCCTGATATTAATTGTCTACTGTACTGTTGTATTTAATGTCGCAATTCAAATTAAAGGGGTACTGAAGCTGCCAAGGAATTATTTTCAGTATAAACGTCTTTTTGGCATCACCAAACATGACACATGTCATGAAGCAGTAATAGACTGATACAATGCACAATATTTAGTGTTTTCTCGCTACTCTATTTAAGCGCGAATTTTATTCCATTCTGGTTAGCTTCACGGCACCATTTGTTGGTTCGTTTTTGGCATCAGAAATTAGCATTAGTTGCTGTTACAGTGCTTTGGGAGTAGCTTAGGTCCTTGTTATAAACGTAATGTTTCGTCAGTTTCAATCCAAAATAAAATGAAGTCTAGTCATGAAACCATAGCAAACGGGCATACACAAAATACTTACGTGTACAAATCTGTCCTTCAGAGCGAGAGACTGAATTGCAATTAGAAACGATTTTGGACCTAAAGGTATTTTCTTATCATTGCTTTTTAGTATATACTTACAGGGGACATGACAGAGCTGGAATTGCAGAAAATTAGAGAAGTTAATGGTGATTACTAAATTTAATAGTCTACAATTTACTGATGGCAGAAACTTGCTAAACCATTTAAAAGACCAACTGGAAAGGAGGATCGCGAAGTTAACAATTCAATAGGGGGCATAACAATATTAGAGAAAACTATTTGGAATTCTCGGTAGAGGTATGCCCTCTGTTTTTTTCCAGTATGGTGAATGTTCAAAATTTACTAAACCACAAGTATTACAGTTGAAGATTTGGCTGCAGGTATATTACTTTTTAATGTATTCTCAAACAAACTGTATGCATTACAGCACCAGTGAAGAAAGGCATCAATGCTTTCTTTGTACCAGCTCTGCTTTATAGTGCCAGCATGGGCAACAACGGTGGCCCTCACGGCTGACTGAAAACAAAAATATTTGGCTAAATTGGCTGAACTACATTGCCCCATCCTCATTACATTCCTGCTTTGGCACCATCTGATTTTTGTCATTGCACTTTGCTATTACAAGTTTCACATTGACAGGCCATTATCAGCCTATCAAGGGCATAGATGCATCAGGAGAACTGCTGATACAAAGAAGGCATACATCCCCTTGTTCGCCGGTGATGCAAGGCCATGCAAGTTGAGTGCGATTGCAGCCCTATTTATGGTAAGTGTAACATATTTTGCATAAAGTGTGTTCAAGAAAACATTGAAACCTTTTGGATGACTCTTGTGACATCAGAAAACAGAATGGAACAGCAGTTAACCATGGATATGAAGTGTCAGATGCCTTAGACCATGCAGAGGCTACTAACCCCGCCAATAAGAATGAAATAGCTAAAAACGCTAAGGATAGCGGGGAGTACCATTTGCTGGTACTCGGATCCAGCAGTAGCTTTTGAGTGTGGAAGTTTCTAATAGTCACGTTGTACCACTGCTGCCTACGGAGAAACTGGATGCCAAGGCTTTAGATGAATGCAGTGCAGTGAGCAATGAAATGCATTACTGTAAACTGAAGAATCGAAAGAAAAGCTATAGAAACTACCGAATAAATGCTAGGTGGCTATATCCGTGATGAAAAAATAAGTATGCATGGGCAGTTGACCGAAAGTAGATAAAATACAAGCACATATCTGGGGTAAATGTGTTGATTCAGAAGAACCAAAAACTGATCAATTTGATGTATATATATTTGGGCAGCGCTCAGAGAAGGCCTTGCTTGGTTATTGTTCAGCCCTTCCAAAAGTAGTCAAAAGTGGAATATCCATCACATGTTTATATCATGTGTGCATGGGATAGAAAACAGTTTTCGTAAGCAGGTTCAGAAGTTCAAGTAAGCAGCCTTTCCGAAAGAGGTTATCATGCATGTAAAAAAATCTCGAAGAAACTTTAGTATTTTAGGAATTGCTGTCCATCACACCTGTCCGGTATGAAGAGGCATGTTGTTATCCCATACGTTCGTCAGTTGTCCCATAGATTAAAAAACGTAGGCACCAGATAGGGCATATTCAAGTGTTCTCTGTCCTGAAAAACATGGAAAAGTATGCGCCATAGTCAGTAGGAGAGCAAAGCCGGAAAAGAACTGGTAGAAGAGCCTGCAAGATAAATCACCAGATTAATTTTGTGCCATGGGCTGAAAGGGTGTGTAGGATGTTGAATTTTCTTGCGGTAATAGAATATCGGGCAGACCGTTTACGCCAGCTGCATCCTCAAAAGGTCCCCCGTCGTCTTACTTTGTGTTGCATTATAGAGACTATCCCTTAAATAATAACCCGGATTCTCCTGATAATAAATTATGCATACCAATTTCAAAGAAGCCAAATATACTTTTGGACATAAAGAAAAAGGGTTGAGTTAGTGCATATTTAACTAGAGGGAAGTGGTGGAGGTCTTTGTTTAAAGATTGTATTATTTAATCTGATGATGAAGATAAAGTGCCGGCCAAGGTTGAGCGACAGTTGTCTCTTTGAACTAGTTTCCCCTGCTTTACAAGTTACCTTTAGTTCTTGTGCCCACGTTAGCTACACACACTAAATGCTGTAATGCGCTGCTGTGTTCATTATATTCTAGTGGCATGTGTGCTGCAATTTTAAGCTTCATATCCAGACATTCATTTCAAATATATATATATATATATATTGTTACTGGGAAATGGGTATAATATTTACAAAATATACGGGGGATGCATGAAAGCTACGCACAATACGTCTCAGGCACACTCTCAGTAAGTCTTGTCCCAGAACGAGTCCACGCTCATCCACTTCGTCCTCCTCTTTCATATGCGCAACCGTCCCCTTCGTCCTTCGCTTTTACATGCGCAACACTGACGGCGCAACGTAATTCACGGAACTGTTTCCCCCAGGACAGATGAAGCTCGTCCTGGAGCGAGTCAAGCAGATT
Source organism: Amblyomma maculatum (assembly GCA_023969395.1). Classification (NCBI taxonomy): domain Eukaryota; kingdom Metazoa; phylum Arthropoda; class Arachnida; order Ixodida; family Ixodidae; genus Amblyomma; species Amblyomma maculatum. Next base: position 589,891 of record JAJIZL010020202.1, on the reverse strand, counting down.
GGGAATAGCAGCGTTTCAGTCGTACCACATGAGACAGCTGAGTCGTCCACAACTATCGATTTGTCGATGTTACTTTAGCGATGACGTAAGTTACTTCCCTTAAACGACTTTATTTAAAGCTTTATTAACACAAAAAGAATTCATTCTACGAAGCTTTGAAAACAAAGAGTTAGTCGCTGGTAATTACATTGATTAATCCAAAGGATTTGATCGTTTAAATCATAGGACATTGCTCAAAAAGTTAGAAGCATACGGAATCCGAGGTGTGCCCCTAGATTTAATACGTTTATATCTGGAGCATCGTACACAAAGTGTTAGAATAGGCGTAAATCTTTCTTCCTCAAAGCGTGTTACTATGGGCGTGCCTCTAGGGAGCATCCTGGGGCCCCTCTTATTTAATTTTTATGTCAATGATATTGTAAACATTAGTGCAAGGCCAGAGTATATAATATATGCGGATGACACAACACTCTTATTTCGAAGCAATGACTACAACGAGTTTGTAAACGACATAAATGAATCGTTGAATCATTTGAGCACATGGAGCAAACTTAATTCATTAGAAATAAATGTAATCAAAACAAAGGTCGTGTTATTTTCCGTAAGACAGTCATCGTTGCCAATAGTGTCTCTAAATATTAGTATAATTTTTGGCCATGCTCCTATTGAAATCGTTGATGAAGTAAAAACACTCGGTGTTTATTTTCACAAAAATATGTCCTGGGATAGGCACGTAAATGAAACAATTTCACGCCTGTCAAAAGTAGTGGGTATATTAGCAAAATTCCATTTTTTTCTACCGGCCAAAATTAGGCTTCATATATACAATTCATCGTTCTTGTCTAAACTAAACTACTGTTTCCTTGTATGGGGTAAAACTACACAAACAAATTTAAATCGATTATATGTACTTCAGAAAAAGGCGGTCCGCCATATAGCTGGAGCAGACTACTACACTCATACCATGCCGCTTTTCAAGAATGTTAGAATAATGCAAGTGGCCTATTTCTATTCGTACAACTTAGCCATTCGCTACAAACAGCACATTGCTACCTCTGAATCTACAGTACTTTCCGTCGCCAGTTTAAGAGCACTTACACGAACATACCCTTCCCGTTCTACAGATACTTGGATTGTGCCTTTTGCGAGAACAACATTTTCTTAAATTATCTTCTCCAAAATAAAGTTGATATTGAAAAGGTTAATAAGAGAACAATACATTTATTTTTTATGTCACAGATGTAAATATGCTTTGCTGTTTTCTTTCATTCTTTTGTATTTTCTGGATTTCATGCTGCATTCATTTTGATGGTATTCACTGGCTCTGTTGATATTTCATGTTGCGCAGTTATGTTAAGCTTTTCCGCAGACTGAAATATGTGGAAAAGGAAGATGTTTATAACTTGTTTGAAACCACAATCTGAATTTTGGATGCACCGATATTGTAATTACTAACCCTTCGCTGTTGCCATGTATTGGGGCCCGGGCGCCGTCAAGTGAATTAACGTTCACTTTTTGTCTCGGGTCCCTCATTTCTTCTTGAAATGAAAATAAACTTCAAACTTCAAACCTTCAAACTCACAACAACGAAGGGTCCGGCGTACTGCCACAAGAACGTCTGGTACAGTCCGCGGCGTCGCAATGGCGTCCCAAGACAAACCAAATCTCCGGGTTCATACGTTTGTGCAGCATGAGCCGCATCATACTGAACCTTCGTGCGGTCTTGGGAGGCGATAGTTCGCAAACGAGTAAGACGACGCGCTTCTTCAGCAAGACAGGGATGTTGCGACACGGATGGGTCATCGTGCACGGAGAATAAAAAGATGGTGTCCAAGAAGGTTGATGATGAGCGCACGTAACGAAGGAAAAAAGGAGAATATCCGGTCACTTCATGCTTAACTGTGCTATAAGTGTGAGGATGGTAAGACGGCGCCCCTGCTATTGTGATTTGATGTTACGTACATTGACATCATGTTAATTATAGTTTGGTTTAGACGCTCGGTAAGGCCGTTTGTATGAGGTTGGTAGGGAGTAGAAGGACGGTATTCGGAGCCACAGAACAGCAAACGTTCTTCCACAATATCTGCAGTGAGCTTTCGACCGCGATCACTGAGATCACTCGGGGCGCACCGTGGCGAAGGATGATTTGGTATAATAAAAAGTTCGATACATCGGTTGCTTTGGCAGAAACGAGAGCAGACGTCTCCACATACCGGGTCAGATAATGAGTAGCTACGGTAATCGAGCGACAGCCGTTAGATTAATAGGAAAAAGGAACAATCTGATCAATCCCAATTTTCTCGAAAGGCCAGCAGGTGGCGTGGTGCTTCGCTTGAGGCGTTGGCAAGGGATACAACTTGCTACATAGCGCTTCGTTGTCGTGCACAACCTTGGCCAATAAAATCGTTGTCGGACCCTCACGAGAGTGCGGGCAAAACCAAGATGACCTGAAGTGATGTCATGCATCGCGTGCAGAACAGCATTGCGAAGAGACGCCGGGACAACAAGCAGAAGGCGGTCACCATCATTTGAGTAGTCCTTTTTGAGGAATAGACCATCTTGAATAACAAAAAGTGTAGATGCTGAATTGCGCTTCTTATCAAACAACGGAGTACGTTCATGGTCTTCACATTGCTCTTGCCGTAACTTTACTTGGTCCGGTAATGTCTCTAGATATTCTTCACAGACTGCCATGCGGGGAAGAGGAAATCGGGACAAACAGCGTCGGCGTGGCGGCGACCACTCTTATAGGACACAGAAAAGTCCAATTCCTGTAGACGTAATATCCAGCGAGCTAATTGACCGGAGGGGTCGCGCTGACCAACAAGCTAACACAGGGAGTGATGGTCGGTAATTACGTTGAAGTGGCAGTATTACAAATTTGGGTGGAACTTGGTAATGGCGAAGATGACGGCGAGACAGTCCATTTCTATCACTGTGTAGTTGCGTTCTTCTTTCGTTAAAGTGCGGCTTGCATATGCGATGACATGGTGGGCACTGTTCTGGAGCTGGATGAGAACCGCACCAACGCCCACGCCACTCGCATCGGTGCGAACCTCTGTGGTGGCAGCCGGATCGAAATGGCTTAACACAGGACCAGATGTGAGCAGAAACTTCAGCTGTCGGAACGATGACTTGCATTCTGTGGACCAAACAAACGGAGCGTCTTTTTGCAAGAGGGAAGTGAGCGGATGAGCAATTTGGGGAAATCCTGGAATGAAACGGCGGAAATATGAACATAGCCCCAGAAAGCTTCTCAAATGTTTTACGTTTTGAGGTTTTGCAAAGTCTCGCACAGCAGAAATCTTTTGGGGGTCGGGCCGAATACCTTCCTGATCCACTAAAAATCCAAGAACCAAAGTCTGCCGTTTACCGAAGTGACACGAGTTCAAAATAACTCCAGCATTTCGAGTACAGTCCAGCACAAGACTCCCTAAATGTTCTTCCATAGATTATGACATCATTTAAGTAGCACATGCATATCTCCCATTTTAAATCACGCAGAACTGTGTTAATAAATATTTCGAATGTCGCTGGTGCATTGCACAGACCAAAGGACATCACGTTAAATTCATAAAGTCCGTGAGATGTTACAAAGGCTTTCTTTTCTCGGTCCGATGGATGCATCGGAATCTGCCTATAGCCAGACCGAAGATCTACTGACGAAAATTAAGAAGCGGACTGAAGACAATCTAAGCATCGTCGATACGTGGAAGAGAATAAACGTCCCTTTTGTAACTGCGTTTAACCGACCATAGTCCGCACAAAATCTCCACGAGTTGTCTTTCTTTTTCACCAAAATGACGAGGGCTGCCCAAGGTCTGGAGGAGTCCAGTATAACACCTTTCTTCAACATTTCCTGGACTTGTTTCGTTAATTGTTCTGCGCTGGACTGGTGATACTAGGTAGGGCGTCTGTCTGATATGGATCGCATCACCAGTGTTGATCTTGTGTGACATACGTGAATGTGGCGGAACAGAAAATCGCCTTCTTGATTAGAGCCAAACACAGAGGCGTAAGGTACCAGAACTTCACCTAACTCTGCCGACTCTTGGAGTCAGCACCATCGCTTCTAGACCGCATAAAAAGCGCACTAAATGAGGCTACAACCCTTACCTGGGTGGAGGTTGGTCGACCAACACCGGAAGTGCCTCTGCTCAACTTGTGGGCTGCTCGTCGACAAGCGGAATTGACTGCAACCAGAGACCCAACTTCTGCGCATGCACGTACAAGACTAAATTACATTACTGCTAAAGCTCGAAGGTATGAGCGTGATCTCTCACGACGACAATGGCACCTGTGGTGCGAGCAGTTCTCCACACAGTCATCGAATGCTCATCTTTGGCGAACTTTCCATGCCATGGAGCACGGTTGTCGTCGTCCTGATGCAGCGGCCACAGCATGCTTTGCAGCAAACTTGTCTCCGAATGATTTCGCAAGACAAGCAGCGCGCAAGTTTTTCCCCAAGTACGACGTGTTGCCTGCACTAGTTACAAGAACTTACTTGTGGGACATGCCAGCCCATGTCGATAAGCTGCCATCTGCTGCCGACACCGAGGGAATCGCGAGCCCATTCTCCATGCCCGAATTGCTTGCATCTATAGATGAAGCCAACCGAAAGACAGCGCCCGGTCCGGACTCCATTACGTACGAGGTTTACAAGAACCTCAGTGGTGATGCACTTCCTCAACTCCTTGACACCATTAACAAGGTATGGCTAGACGGCGATGTACCAGACAGCTGGAAATCGGCTATTGTGATCCCTATTCCAAAGCCGGGGAAAACACCAACTGACCTAAGCAACTTTCGACCTATTTCCTTAACGGAAACAATTTGCAAGCTTGCTGAGTAAATGCTCGCCACACGAATCTCGTGGTGGCTTGAACATCACGGTTTCTACCACCCGCCCCAGATGATTGGCTTTCGACCATCTATAGGCACAGAAGACGGATTGGCTGTCTTGGCGTCCTCAGTATTATCATCAACACGCAGCCACAATGTACGCACCGTCCTCGCCATGAATGTAGAAAAGGCTTACGATAATATCAGTCATGCTGCCATTCTGGATTCAATTGACATGCTCCATTTACCACTTAGAATACGCAATTTTGTAAAATCTTTCCTTGAAAGTAGACAATTTGCAATACGCCTCAGTAGCGAGGCCATAGGATCATTTGTCCCTCTTCGCGGCGTACCCCAGGGATCTGTGTTGTCACCAACATTATTTAATATTGCATTTATCTCACTTGCATAGCGGTTCCATGAAATTTCTGATGTTAAATTCTTAATATACGCTGATGACATTGTCGTGTTAGCCCAGGCAGGGGGGGCGCCGTTGCACCCGCGCCGGAACGCTGCCAGAAAAAGCCGTCCAGACACCGAGCTCCCAAGCGACGAAATGAACCCCCGTTTATTCTCGCACTCCGCTTTTGTACACTTGCGCCACACTTGCGCCACAGATACACTAGCGCCACTATCGCAGTCGCAGCTGCCAGCCAAGCCAAGCCAAACCAAAACAGATGATAACAGCACATCCCCCTTTTCAAGCACTATTAATTTTACATGCATACACTTCAAAATAACATTGGAACACACCCAAGAAAACACGACAGAACACAGTCACTCCAGCATCAGTCGTCCACGCCCAGCCTTATGGGTTTGCGAACAACTCTTCCAAATCTGGTCGTAGTTACAATTCTAGCTTGAGAATTGCCACCGTCAGTCTCCGTCTGAGTTAGAGGCACCAAAGCTTCCGGAGCTTCGTCAAATTGGTTGTCTACTCCAGTTACCAATCCGGCCCTGCTGGGCTGTTCCTGACTATCCGGAAATTCGTAGTTCCCGCTATCTAAACGGTCTTTTGGGAGACGGTTAAGCATTCTCCTGTTTCGACGGACTTCAACCCCGTTTTCCGTTTGAACACGGTATGAACGCGGCTGTGGTGCTGCTCCGAGCACTGTACCTTTGGTACGGAGATCAGTCACCCACACCACATCGCCTGCTTCCAGCTTTGGGAGATTTTTAGACCGGTGACGTAGGTCGAAGTGGCGGCTTTGCTCCTTTCTGACTTTACGGTCCTTGGCTGCCACTTCTTGCAGATAGCATTGTCCCGGATTGCGGTGCGAAGGCAGCATTGGGACTCTCGTCCTAAGCCTTCTACCCATCAGTATCTCCGCTGGGCTGACGTTCAGAACACCAGGTGTGGCCCTATAAGCCAGCAAGGCTAAGTAAGGGTCGTCCGATTTTAGAATGAGATTCTTAACCGTCTTTACCATACGTTCGACTTCCCCGTTTCCCTGGGGGTGCCTCGGACTCGAGGTGACATGACGGAAGCCATACAGTTTTGCAAATTTCTCAAACTCGGCACTGACAAATTGGGGACCATTGTCGGTCACCACACACTCGGGAATGCCATGTCTCGCAAAAATGCTTTTCATTCGGCTTATCACGGTAGCAGACTTTGTTGACGAAAGAATGGCAATCTCTGGGTATCGCGAAAGATAGTCTACTACGACAAGATATTGCTGTCCCTGAATTTGAAACAGATCGACCCCTACTCTCTCCCAAGGAAAAGAGAGCGTTGGCGATGCAATCATCGGTTCGATCTGTTCTGGCGCATGCCTCGCGCAAACGCTGCACTGTTTCACGAATGACGCTATCTCAGTGCTAAGTCCCGGCCACCAGACAGAACCTTTAGCCACACTGCGGCATCGCGAGATGCCTTGGTGACCGTCATGCAGTTTGCTTAGCGCTTCCTTGCGAAGGGTCTGAGGAATGATAAGCCTCATACCTTTGAGCAGAAACCCGTTCACCAAAGTAATGCATGCACGTTCCTGCCAGTATGGCAGAAGATAACAGGGAACATTTTGTTTCCTGGGCCACCCTTTTTTGCACACTGTGCGCAAGCTTCGACACACTTCGTCTTTTGCTTGACCTTCTTTTACTCTTTTCAAGAAATCGTCGCCTGTTTCTAAACCCAGTAAACAAGCTTTCGAGTAAGCGGTTACCTCTGAGACAGGTAAACAGCTTTCCACTTTCGTACGAGCTAACGGCGAACGTGAAAGAGTATCAGCAGTGGTTAGCGATTTGCCTGGTACATATAATACAGAAAAACTGTATCGCATCAGGCGCAGACGAAAACGTTGAATTCTTGGGGGCATAGCGTCGATTGCCATATGACCCAACAGCAACACCAAGGGCTTGTGGTCAGTTTCAAAAACAACTTCCAGACCACGTATATACTCATCAAACCTTTCCGCTGCCCACGTCAACGCCAGCGCCTCCTTTTCGATCTGGGAGTACCGTTGCTCGGTTTTGGTGAGCGAACGAGAAGCGAATGCAACTGGTCTACGTCGCCCGTCTTTTTGCTTTTGAAACAAAACTGCTCCCAGACCGAAAGACGATGCGTCAGCTGAAAGAGTGGTTTGTAGCGAAGCGTCGTACAAAGCCATGCATTGCGCTGAACAAATGAGCTCTGAGTTCTTGGAACGCTTTTTCCTGATTGCTGTCCCAGACCCAGTCCCTATCCTTGTGCAAAAGAACACGCATGGGAGCAGTCACTTGGGCTAAATGTGGCAGGAAGCGGCCCAAATGATTCGCCATGCCCAAAATGCTTCTAAGCTCAGTAACGTTTCTGGGTGCTCTCAAATCTTTTATAGCACTGACCTTCGCTGGATCAGGATGAATACCTTCCTCATTCAAAATGTGACCCAAAAAACGCACTTGCCTAACCCCGAATAAGCATTTCTCTTTGTTTAATGTCACATTTGCCCTTGCTAGGCGTGTGATCACGTTACTTAAACGCTCATCGTGTTGAGCTTTGCTTTCGCCAAACACTAGGACATCGTCCATGAAATTAACGACCCCCAGCAGGCCACCTAGTATCTCAGACATTCTCTTTTGAAAGTATTCCGGAGCGGAGGTAATTCCAAAGGGTAGTCGCGTGAAACAGTATCTACCGAAGGGTGTTAAGAACGTGGTTAGCTCTTCCGAGTCTTTACTGAGTCGCACCTGGTGGAAGCCTGAGTTGGCATCGAGCTTTGAAAACCATTTCGCTCCCGACAGTGACCCTAGAGCTTGATCCACAGTTGGTAACGTAAATCGCTCTCGAACTACGCATTTGTTCAATTTAGTGAGGTCTACGCAAACTCTCAGGTCTCCTGAGGGCTTCACTACCGGAACTATTCCGGCGCACCATTCGGTGGGCCCATCCACTTTCCTGATTATGCCTAAACGCTCCATTTTATCTATTTCGCGCTTCAGGGACTCCCTCAGGGGAATTGGTACCCTGCGTGGAGCGCTTATGGCATGCGGGATAGCGCCAGCTTGTAGCCTGATGGTGTACTGCCCTGGCATCGTACCTAGACCGCGGAACATTTCTGGAAAACGCGTCTTGTACTGCAGGTTTCCCGACTCGACCGCGTCTGCAAATTTCACGATACCTAAGACCTCAAGTGCAGGTAATCCTAGAAGGACGTCGCGTAACGGACTGACAACGTAGCATGTTTGATACACAGTTTTCTCTTTCCATGCGATCTCTGCTACGAATTTGCCTAGTACGTTAAGCTTACTGCCTCCTGCACCTAACAAGATTTCATCGGTTTTTACCAGTCGGGACGGTAATCCCGGAAACGTTGCTGGTAATACTGACACTTCAGCACCTGAGTCAACCTTTGCAAAAATGGGCACAGAATTAATGCGCACCTGAACGAATCGCGCTTTTCTGCATGCAACTATTGATCCCACGAAAGTCTCTCCAGTTTCCTGGTTGACCGCTGAGACGCGTAGCTCTCCAGTTTCCTGGTTGACCGCTGAGACGCGTACCTTTCGTTGAGCGGAAGCCGTTGCTTTCTTCAAGCAGGCCTTTGCGAAATGTCCCTTCTTGCCACAGTGAAGACACTTGGCAGCTCTGGCTGGGCACATTGTCCTGGGGCGGGCGTCGCCACTGCAGAAAGGACACCGCACCTCCCGCGTTCGTTGCCCATGCTGCCGCACCTCCGGCGTTCGTTGCCCTGGGCACATTGTCCTGGGGTGGGCGTCGCCACTGCAGAAAGGACACCGCACCTCCCGCGTTCGTTGCCCATGCTGCCGCACCTCCGGCGTTCGTTGCCCATGCAGACGTCCCTTGTGCCTCTGTTGAACCACCGCGTCCACATTGGGGTCCTGGCCACGAATTTCCGATGACTGATGGCTGTGCTGTCCTCGTAGAGTACTTTGCTGCTGTTGGACGCTTTCCTTTAAGCGAGCCTTCGACAGCGCCGAAGCCAGCGTTAGCTGAGAATCCATTTGCAAAGCTTCCGAGAGCTTTGCATCGCGGAGCCCGACAACCAGTCTGTCTCGGATTATTCGTTCTTTTAGTTCACCGTAGTCGCAACGTTCCGCCAAGCCGTGTAGCGCAGTGACGAACTGGTCTACCGACTCTCCTGGCATTTGTACGCGTCTGTGAAAACAGGCGCTTTCGTACACGATGTTCCTCTCTTTTACGAAGTGCCCGTCGAACTTTTTCTTTACGGTTTCATAGTTCTTGGCGTCTTCGTCAGATAGTGAAAACGTCTTGAATATGTCACGAGCTTGCCTCCCCATTGTGTACAACAGCGTTCGTACCTGAGCCTCCCCGGAGCATTCGTTGAGTCCCGTTGCATATCGGAAGTCGTCGAAATGTTCGATCCACGCCGGCCACTCTGACGTGCGGTCAAAGTCCAGCGGTGGCGGTTGCTGCAGTCCATGCAGCCGTATTGAAGGCGTCTTCGACATCGTGGATGGAAGGTGCCTGGCTCAGTGCGAAGATTCTTGACCATCTGACATCATGTCGTAGACGGCCACTTCTGACACCATGTCGTGTTAGCCCAGGCAGGGGGGGCGCCGTTGCACCCGCGCCGGAACGCTGCCAGAGAAAGCCGTCCAGACACCGAGCTCCCAAGCGACGAAATGAACCCCCGTTTATTCTCGCACTCCGCTTTTGTACACTTGCGCCACACTTGCGCCACAGATACACTAGCGCCATTATCGCAGTCGCAGCTGCCAGCCAAGCCAAGCTAAACCAAAACAGATGATAACAGCACAGACATCACGGTGTGGAGCACACACAACGACCTACTGACTCAATCATCGGCCCTGCAATCAGCTTTAGATATTACGTGCACATATGCATCTTCCATTGGCCTTGAACTTTCCGCCAGTAAAACTATGTTCATATCAGTCGCCAACCACTGGGGCCGCCGTAAACTATCGGCAACACTTATCGTCTACATCTATCCGGAACCCCACTTCGGTAAAGTTGAACAGTAAAAATATTGGGCTTAACAATTCATGCGTCAGGAACTGTTATGGCTGTCTGGCGCTAAAAAACAGGCGTTAAAGACAATGGGTCTGATTAGACGCATTGCTCCAAAAATGGCCGGCGCTCGCTCAGATGTTGCGAGACAGTTGGTGCGGGCAGTTGTTCAACCGCGCCTTGTTTATCAAGCCCAATTTCAGCATTTGACAAGGGCACAATGGGATCGACTTGAGGCTATAAATCGAGAGGCAATGAGGGTCATCACCGGCCTCCCTCGCATTACACCAATCGTGGCGCTCCAAGAAAACGCACAACTAAACACAATAGATGAACTGGTGCAGCAACGACGTGATGCACGCAAGCTTAAGGTCGCTCTCTCACGCAATGTGCGCTCTGAAGGCTTATGCTTCGACAATAATGCAAACACGGGGGCCAGTTGGTTGATCATTCTGTGGAATACTGCGCTACTTGATAGACAGAGACAAATGGAAGACGACACACGAATGAAGCGCAAACTTACAACTATTTATTTTTATCGAGAAAACACGTACATATATACATATAGCATTCTTGTCAAATCACAAACACATCATTCATGCGTGTGATCGCGCACGTTATCATTTCGACCACAACTCTGCATCTGCACAGCTATCATATCTAGCTCCTCTTTTGTGAGAGCCACAGAAGATGTACTAACGAACGTATCTCTTCCTGCTGACTCGATTAGGAAGGCTTCTACGATTAGGAAGGCTTCAAAAAATAAATAGTTGTAAGTTAGCGCTTCATTCATGTGTCGTCTTCCATTTGTCTCTATCAAGTAGCGCAGTATTTAACAGAATTATGCTTCGGCACATTCACTACTACAACCGCCACTGCCAGTTCTTCCTCCTTGGCGTTTTGTACAGCTTAGCGATAACAAGCCAACTGATTTACGCCGACCAAGAACACGGGAAACGGCATCGTCACTTCGCGACCGAATTATGGAACAAGACGCCCGCTTGCCACATGGTTCCATTATAATTTACGTCGACGCAAGCATCAAAGCCTGTGAAGTGATAACAGCAGTTTACTGCCCTAACAAATCTTCATTGAACAAGACGTCAACATTTCAATTACCGGAACCACCTTCTTCTTTTTGTGCGGAACTGCTTGCAGTGCAAGAGGCGCTTCGCTCTGTGCGCCTCTTGCACTTCTTCCCACGGCCCGTATTATCATACGTACAGATGCCCTCCAGGTGACAAAACTACTTAGACGCGTTAGCAGTAGCCCGGAAATCTGCCAGAACATACACAGTCTAGCTGCTCGCATACCAAATCCAATTCGTATTGAATGGACCCCGCGTGACCTTTTAAGTGCTCAAAGCCAAGTGGATTCTGCGACCCGCCTTTCAAACTCAACCTCGACATCGCCAAACCTCATAAAATTGGACAATGCCACCCTGCTTTTAACAAGAAAGGAGCACCTCCGGCGCCGTACACGTGCTCTTATACCTCCGTGTACGGTAAGCCTCCCCCGCGGTCTAACCCGTGCAGAGGAGGTGGCGCTTCGGAGGATTAGAGTTGGGGTGGCCCTAACACCAGTAGTGATCCGAAAGTGGCTACAATTTCGGTATTTATATCTACACCCTGGGTGCCCCATCTGCAAGTCTAGAAATATAGAAGCTGACATCCATCACCTACTGTGGGATTGTCCAGCGTTGAAGCCAACGTGGATCCGGCACCTGGTGGCAGCTGGCCTCTCCCCCCATAATCCGCAGTCATATGCTGTTTGGACACTGGGACCGCATCATCGTTCACTCCTCGATTTCATTGCATCAGCCAACCTTTTTTCATTTATTTGACCACACCCTTCATCCATCATAACATTCCTTTTATGCCCTGAGGCAATAAACTTCGCAAAAAAAAAAAAAAAAAAAAAAACTCTTGCTGGTCGGATGAAGAAAGCGATTTGTTTATCATCCGGGTTATATTCCCGCTGTAATCAGGATCGACACAATGGTGCGGATGAGAAGACACAGACCGAATAGAAAGGACCTCGTAGCCATCAAGTGTAGCCAATCTGAGGCCGGATGGTAAACAAACGGGTTCTGATGAAATGTTTACAGTCCACAAAAGGGCGCAACCGTCTACGACGTCGACGACGGCACGGGGCACTAGTAAAATGTTCTTCACGGCATTGTTCATGTCAGCTTCAACAACACAGAGTGGGTGCCTGCGCGCTCGGCAGAGCTGTGAACTGGCAGAAACATTGCAGCCATAGAAGGTAACACTACATCGTTGGAGACACAAATAGGCGCCGTAATTAGAGCTAGGTGTCTCCTCTACAAAAGCAGACGGAATATTGCGGCGCAGAGAAATTTCGCCGGCTGCGCAATCGGCAGTTGCTCCACAATCACGCAGAAAATGAATGCCCAGAATAACATCATGTGTGGCTCTTGCTAAAAACTACAAATTCAACTGGAAGCGTTTCCCTAGCAACCACCACTGACACGCAGCAGAGACCTACTGGACTCAAATGTTCTCCACCAACACTGCGAAAGCTGGCCCTTCGGTCCCAAGCGAACATTATTGTCGGTCCAGGCGATTTTTAAAACTGGGACTAATTAAGGAAACTGCGGCACCAGTATCCACTAAAGCTAACGTATTTACACCATTTACAGTAACATGCACTTTGTTCTTCAACATCGCAGTAAGTAGAGGAATTGGGGAAGATGACCGTTTCGCGACCTCACATTCATCGGCCGCTCCTGCTAGTTTCCCGATGGTGGCGTAGGCGAGCGTCGACGTGGGGACTGAGACCGTACTCGGCGCGGGGGTGGTGGTGTGAAGCTGTGGTCAGAAGCGTGAGAGTCACTGCGAAAGACGCCTGGGCGAGGCTGTAGTGGACGAGGTTGACGCCACTCAATGGTCACGAAAACCTGGAAAACCTGACAAAACCGTGCGATGTGACCGCAGCGGCCGCAGTGGTAACAAACGGCGACTGCGAAAAGCGTCGGCGCTGGATCAAGATGAATTCGACGGTGGTTGAGAAAAGGTTGTAGTTGTTATTGTTATGAACTTTATTTTTCCACCGATGTAGGAGGCCCCCTACTCCCCGCCCCCGGCACGCAGGCCTATAGGACGGAGGCCGGGGCCTCCGCGACTAAAGACTGGCAAAGCGACAGTGTTTCTTCGCGGCTTCAGTCGCCATGTGGGTAGCTTGCTGCTGGTTGGCGGGGGACTCGCTCCGTAGTAGCAGTTCCCACTGCCCAGGCTTCTCTACTATTTATGTTTTCCTTGGTGCCAGGGGAATCAAGGCATTGCCAGATTATATGATCCAGACTACCCCTTTCTCCGCAGGTTTCACATTTATCGTCCGCCTTTTCCTCCGCTTGCGTGTGGAAAAGCCAGACGGGAATTGGGAAATTCCCAGCTTGCAGGCGCCGCCAAGCGACGGCCTCCTTGTTAGCGTTCGGTCCGGTGGTGGCAGGAACCTTCTGCTAAGTCTGTAGTGTTCTAAAATTTCCGTATAAGTTTGCAGCCTCTTGTCCATCCCATCGCAATCAGGCGGCTCTACGGCTGCTCGGAAGTAGAGAGCTCGGGCTAGCTCGTGCGCCGCCTCGTTTCCAGGGATGGACTCGTGCGTGGGGGTCCAAATAATTCCAATCCTTCTTTCAAGTTTTCCTTTCTCTAAAATTTTGGCTGCCTCCTTCGAGACCCTCCCTTTTCCAAAATTCCAGACCGCTGTTTTGCCGTCACTAAAACCTATGCTGGCTTCTGCTCCAACGCAAGCGAAAGCTATTGCAACTTGGTCAGCCATGTCTACATTTCGGCTTCTAACGGACGCGGCGGCGGCGGGTACGCCGTGGCCTTTGACGACCGCCGCCCCCGACTTCCCGCTAGCCGCGTCCACGTAGGCGACCTCCCCCGGCTTCATTTTCCCCGCTTTCTTTGCGGGCGTCGCGGCCCTCTTTTGTCTTCTCTCCTTGTTTTACTTAGGGTGCATGTTTTTAGGTAGGGGGGGGGGGGGGAACTATTATAAATTCGCGACACTTTCGTGGAATGTCCACTTTGTGGCTTGTTCCTCTATCTGACTGCAGTCCCACCCAGCCGAGGATGATTCTGCCCGTGGTGGTTCTGCTCAATCTTTCTAGTTGCGCCATGCGCACAGCCTCCGCTAGTTCCAATTGTTGTGCATCCCCATTTCGAGGAGGCGTTCAGTCGAGGTCGAGATGGGTAGTCCCAGAGCCCTCTTCGCGCATCGTCTGATGAGTGCGTCTATTCTCTGCTTTTCGTCTTATCTGATGTTTAGGAATGGTGTGGCGTAACCTATGCGGCTATGATTTAAGCCTGCATTAGTTTCAGGAGGCTTCCTTCCTTAAGGCGCCGAACCTTGAGTGCGATTCTTCTGAAAAGACCCGTGACTTGCGTGGCGTACGCGTTCAGTTTCTTCACCTCTGTATCGTTGCACCCATTTGCTTGTAGAAACAGCCCCAGGACCCTAATTTGTTCCACTTTTGGCACTGTTTGGCCGTCTACTGTTACGGTGATGCTTATCTGGCGTTTGCACCTGAGCGCCTTCGGGTTGCAGATAAACAGTTACGATTTTTGTGGAGAGCACGAGAGGCCCCTTTCGGCCGCGTAGGAAACCACAGTGTCCGCCGCCGATTGCAATGGCTCCTCGATGCTCGCGTCACTACCATTTGGCCCACAGGTTGACGTCGTCCGCGTACATGCTGAATTTCATGTTTTCCACTTTCCTCAGTTCTGTCGGGAGGTTTCGCATGGCAACATTAAAGAGGAACGGGGACAGCACCGAACCCTGTGGCGTACCCCTGCTTCCTAGTTTGACGGTGGATGATTCAATGTCCTGAAACTTTATCGTTCTACCCGACAGGAAGTCTCTTACGTAGTACTACGTTTTCTTTCCGACCCCCAGTTCTTGGAGGCCAGAAAGAATTGCCGCATGTTTTACCTTATCGAACGCCTTTGTCAGGTCTAGACCTAGTAGTATCCTCGCGTGCATGGTTTCGCTTTTATGAATTCGTGTCTCAAGCGAAGCATTACGTCCTGTGTGCACAAGCCGGGCTGGAACCCAACCATTTCGTGCGGCCACAGGTCGTTAAGCTCCATGAAACGCGTTAGTCGCGTTTGGACTACACGCTTCATTAATTTACCTACACAGGATGTTACAAAGATTGGTCGTAAATTCTCTAGTTTAGGGGGTTTGCCTGGCTTCGGCATCAAAATTACGTTTGCCGTCTTCCACTGTTGTGGGAGGCGGCCTCTGTCCCATACGATTCTTATGTATTTGGTGAGCGTGCGGATGGAATTATCGTCCAAATTTCGGAGAGCCTTGTTTGTGATTCCGTCTGAGCCGGGAGCCGATTTTGTTTTTAGGCCTAATATTTCGGCGAAAACTCCGCCTCCGTGATCGGCGCGCCTAGGGCCTCGTTTAAAGGTCCTTCGTAATACGGCAGGGGTAAGGTTTGTGTGTCGCCTACGTACATGTTAATTAGTTTCACCATGAGTTCCAAGTCCGTGCCCTCGAACGCGTGTCTGGCTTTCGTCAGTCTTATGCCCGATTGAGTTTTCGAATTGTCAGGATCAAGTAGGTGTCTCAGTAGGCTCCACGTATTAGCAAGGCTCATGTTCCCTTCCATCTCGTCACACCTACTACACCAGTTTTGTTCGCAAAGCTTCACTGTGTAATCTTCAATATCTTTGTTATATTTTGCTATCCTTCGCCTAAGGTTCCTGTTCCATCTTTGCGACCGGAGACGCCTCTTCATGCCGCATTTCGCTTCCCACATATGAAGGAGTTTGCTGTCAACCGTGACCGGCGCAACGTCCTCCCATAGGGTCGTGGTTGCTTTCTCTATTTGTTTCTTAAACGTCTCTGCCCATTGCTCTATATTTTGGATTTCATCTCCCGATTCGCTGTTTCCTCTGATTTGCCTAAACCTGTCCCATGGGGTGATTTTGGGCTTTTTGAAGCGACGCGTTTTGACGTCCTTGCTGAGAGTGAGAGCCAGAACAAAGTGGTCGCTGCCTAAATTTTGAGCTGTGTTTTTCCAGACTGCGTCTCCCGTATTTTTTTCTATGGTAAGGTCTGGGGTGGTGTCTGCACAGACGCTGTTTCCCATCCTGGACGGACAGCTATGGTCCGTCAGGAGGGTGAGGCCGAGCTCATGTATGTCCTCCCACAGTTGCCTACCCTTGAGGTCGTGTCTATTGTAGCCCCATTCTTGGTGGGCGGCACTGAAGTCTCCTAGAATTATAAGAGGATTGTTTCCTGCCGTTTTGATCGCTTTGCGGAAGAGGGCGCGGAAACGTACCTTTCTCTGCTGGGGGTTGCTATACACGTTTAAGAGGAAGAGACTAGGCTCTTCCTTGCGACCAGTGATAATTTCTATTAATACAGCTTCGATGTCAGGCTAGTTGACATCATGCTCGACTACCGCTATGTGTCTCTTAACTAGCGTGGAAACGCGGAATTATTCTCTCCGGTCACCGTGGAATGCCTGATACCCCTATAATTTTGGTAGACCTTTTCCTGTTTCCTGAAGGGCTATAGCTAAAGCTTTTTCCTCGCTCTACTCTAAGTGCTGTTGCAAGAGCGCTCGCTTTCGTTGGAAGCCGCGGCAGTTCCACTGCCACACCAGAGAGTCTTCATTTTTACTGCGCCTGTCCATTTTGTTGCATTTGGGTCACCGTCTTTTCTAATGTAGTTAGCCTCTCAGTGAAGGCGTTCTGCATCGCGGTGAATTGCGTCTGCATTTGATTTACCGCACCCATTAATTGGGTGAAGAGGGTCTCGATTTTTTCAAATCTGGCTTCCTATTTAGCGTCCAGTCTCAGAGCAAAACAGCGCAAACTTCACAATGGACAGAGAAGGGCAGACGAGACACAGGCGCTGACTAACAACTGAAGGTTTATTGTTCTGACACCTCGGAATATATACAGCAAGCATCAAAACAAGAACAACAACAAAGCCTGTTGGACACTCACCTCAGCCAGACATCAAGCAGCAGCACCATGATCATCCAACACCCGATAGGAAAAGCAATTCCTTATCTAGAAGGGCTATGGAGGGAATGCTTACACAGCTGTCTTTTAGGCTTGCAATTTTTTCGGCCTCGATTATTTCTCGCGTGGTTTTGTCACCGCACCTGCGCAGCACGCTCGTGTTACGCAAATCAGGTGTGCATTTACAATCTCGGCAGTGTACACCCAGATGGCCCGAGATCCGCTCTGTCACATTGTAGTTGTGCTCCAATAACCTTTTATTAAGACATCTGCCGGTTTGGCCTATGTACGCATGGCCACAAGACAAAGGGATCGAATAAACGACGACTTCCGCACACGAGACGAATCGGTTGCGATGGTTTGTGGTGCAGCCGATGTGTTTTCGACCCATCCCATTCACTCGCTTGCAAAGACTTGACAAGCGGTCCGGAGCCGAAAAAACATCTACTCCAACCCTTCTTCCTATCTTTCTCAAGTTGTGTGAAATCCCGTGCGCGTAGGGAATGACTGCGATCTTCTTATCCCTGTCTCTACTGACTGTTTCTTTAGTTTTTAACATAGCCTCCGCTACTGGGGATAATAGCGCCGGTGGATAACCAGCCTGAACTAGTCGGCGCGTCTGGTTTAAAAATCTATCTTCCAGCTTGTGGTTGCACGATTTCATGACTGAATTGTAGAAGCAAGAATTGATGATGCTGCGCTTAACCAACTTCAAGTGCGCTGAAGTAAATGGCAGAAGGGGTTTGTTGGCGCGAGGTTCAAAGGCCCAGCACACATGACTGGGGTTGAAATATAATCCTAGTTCTAAAAACCGTATGAATCCATTAGTAGGCAGTTCGTGCGTGACAATTAAAGGGCTCAGAATGCTTGAAAAACTACGAACAACACTGGCAGCTTCGGACGGTAGGGCGTCCTGTTCGCACTCTAGGAACACAAGATAATCATCGACAAATCGAAATATTGTAAATGCACACCTGATTTGCGTAACACGAGCGTGCTGCGCAGGTGCGGTGACAAAACCACGCGAGAAAAAATCGAGGCCGAAAAAATTGCAAACCTAAAAGACAGCTGTGTATGCATTCCCTCCATAGCCCTTCTAGATAAGGAGTTGCTTTTCCTATCGGGTGTTGGATGATCATGGTGCTCCTGCTTGATGTCTGGCTGAGATGAGTGTCTATCAGGCTTTGTTGTTGTTCTTGTTTTTTATGCTTGCTGTATATATTCCGAGGTGTCAGAACAATAAACCTTCAGTTGTTAGTCAGCGCCTGTGTCTCGTCTGCCCTTCTCTGTCCATTGTGAAGGTTGCGCTGTTTTGCTCTGTGATGAACCAACTAGCTCGAGATGTTTTCTTCACGTCCAGTCTCCTTTCTAATGCCACCAGCGGGTCCGTCTCGTCTCCTTTACGTTTTTGTGGCGGTGGCCTGATTGTTTCAGTAATCATTTTCTCCTCTTCATCATCCCTCGGCTCAGAGCGTGTGACTACGACCTTAGTATAGGCGGGGGAGAGGGCATCTGTTTTTGTACCTGTTTTTGGGTACCAGTTGGTTCCTCGGTGGAGGAAGAAGGGTACTATTTTCCATTCCTAAATTTTGAAGCTCTGTAGCGAGCGTGCTGAGCATGCTCTTGAGCTCTCGATTCTCGTTTTCTAGTTTTTTAGTTCTCTCGTCTGCCTCCCTATTTACCTGGGACTGCTAACCGTGAAGCTTACCGTTTTTCGATCTCCGCTCGGACTGCGTCTGCGTGCAGGTGGTCCCCACGACGTCTTGGAGTCCCGTGTAAAGCACCCGGAGCTGCTGGCCGTGGAGGAGTCGGCCAAGGTCCTCGAACTGGAGCGCCTTCGTCCAGAGCTGGATCGGTCCCTGGTGCCGGAGCTCGAGCGGCGTCGCGTAGAGTTGGCGGTGGCTGCTTCCTCCAGCCTTGGGAAGTCTCCCTCTTTGGCTGTGAAGTGGTGGCAATCCTTGCTGTTTGATCTCGATCTCCTCCTTAGTAGCCGGAGGTCCTCTTCTCCATTTCTGGTTCTTGGGCGTCCCTCGCGCTCGCAGTTTTGCGTTGCATCAGCCATTCTCAGTTGTTCCTGCTGACCCAGCTTTATCTCCCATCGTCTTTTTTTGGTGATGTAAGGGGTTCTATATATCTCCCGGCATCGCTTGTCGCCGAGGAGGTGATTCCGCATAGCTGGCACCTCTGTTCGCACAGATGACCTTCTTTCGGGTTTTCCATGCCGCATCCGCGGCACTTTTTATTCGTAGAGATCCGGACAGACGTCGTCTCGGTGTCCCATGCGGCCGCACGCGTAGCAAACTTCATACTTCTTCTTGTATAAGACGCATCTTTGCGCGAAGGGAGATAGGTACACCCAGCGCGGTACCTTCTGATCTTCTAAGAGGATTAGTATCGTCTTGGAGGTTGCTCCCAGTCTGCAAGCAGCGGAGGGTTCTCGTTTCTCCTGCGTATTCGCTCCAATACCTCTTCGTTGGAATAGCGTAGGGGGACGTCGTGCACGGCTCCCTTGCCGTAATCTTCAGGCACAGCGGGATAGGCCTTTACTTCGATATTTTCGCTGCCCCAAAGAACTACGCACTAAGCCGCGTGCCTTCGTCCACGCTCTTCGCTAGTAGTGGCAATTAGTATGGACTGTTGCTTTATATTTGCCGAGAAGATGTCGTTCTTTTATTTATTTATTTATTTATTTATTTATTTATTTA
>JAJIZL010020202.1:543967-569806 GCA_023969395.1 Amblyomma maculatum | reverse complement strand
ATTTATTTATTTATTTATTTATTTATTTATTTATTTATTTATTTATTTATTTATTTATTTATTTATTTATTTATTTATTTATTTATTTATTTATTTATTTATTTATTTATTTATTTATTTATTTATTACAAGTTCCTGCAGCGCCCGAAGGCATTATTGAAGGGCAGAGATGACAAGTAATCTTGCTGGGAACGCCAGTGATAAAATACATAAAAATGAAGAAAATAACAGGACACAAGTGATAATGCGGAATGAAAAACATGCATCTAAAGGGGGCAACTGCGCGACGAACAAAGTGATGAAAACACTCAAAAAACAAAGTAATGAAGGAAACACACGCAAGAGAACTGGGCGCCACGTCACACATCCGATAAAAAAGCCCGAAATAAATTTTCAGTGCAACACTCAGTGATGCCAGCTGGCAGCCGGTTCCACTCATTGATCGTCAGTGGAAAAAACGAGGCTTTATACACATCTGTCCGGCATTTTATTTCGCGGATCTTCCACTGATGATCAAGTCGTCTAGACAAAAAGTGAGGTTGAAGCAGGTACCGGTCTTTGTCAATGCTGAACTTTCCAAAATAAATGCGATACATGATCTGCAGTCTGAAATGTTTTCTGCGGTGAGCTAAAGATTCCCAACCAAGATGATGTTTAATAGACGTGACACTAGATGAAAAATTATAATTATTAGACACAAATCTGGCAGCATTATTTTGGACGCGTTCGAGCATGTCTGATAAGTAAATAAACTGGGGATCCCATACAGGGCATGCATATTCAAGAATTGGCCTTATGTAAGTGAAATACAGGAGCTGCTTGACATTTGACTGCGCTTTGCTGAAATTACGCTTTAAAAAATTAAACATTCTGCAGGCTTTCGATGTAATATGCTCAACTTGTCTCGTCCACGTAAGGTTAGAGGGGAAATATACGCCGAGATACTTATATTCAGAAACTTTTTGCAGGGGAACATTATTTATTGAGTAGCAGGTCGGTAGAGGGGAACGCTTACGAGTGAACGAGACAAGCTTGCATTTTGAAATGTTCAAAGACATTTGCCATTTTGAGCACCAGTGCTGGATAAAATTTAAGTCTCGCTGAAGTTTTAATGCGTCAGAAGAACTTTCCACAACATGATAAAGCACACAGTCGTCAGCATATAGCCGAACTTGGCAGGTGAGGTCAAGAACAATATCATTAATAAAAATGAGAAAAAGAAGGGGTCCAAGGACAGACCCCTGGGGCACACCTGAGGAGACGTTTACGGAATCGGAGTTACAACCGTTAATTACAACACGCTGCATGCGGTCCTGGAGATATGAATGAAGCCAGTCGAGGATATTGGGATGCAAACCAAGGCAACGTAACTTATGTAATAATAGCACATGAGGTACAGAATCAAAGGCTTTTTTAAAATCCAGAAATACACAATCAATTTGATATCCGTGGTCAAAAGGGGAAAACAGATCATTACTAACTCAAGTAACTGGGTGGTACAGGAGAAACCCATTATAAAGCCATGCTGAACTGGCGTAAAGAAGTCATGAGAGTCAAGGTGTTTCATGACTGCACTGTAAATTATATGTTCCAATGTTATACAACACACGCTAGTCAGAGAAATAGGTCGGTAATTAACAACAGACATTTTCGAACCGCTTTATGCACTGGGACAACATTAGCATTTTTCCAGTCATTTGGCAAACATGCCGAGTTAAGCGATGTTTGGAACAAGGTGACTAAATAATGAGCAATTTCGTTCGCACATGATTTTAAAACAAAGGTAGGTACACCATCAGGGCCGCTGGCGGAGGCGGCCCTGATGTTATTAAGCAGTTTTGAAACACCCTGATAAGTAAAAACAATTTCAGGCATGGTTTCTGTAATAGATTCACGAGTGTTCAGAAGTTCACCGATGTACGCTGGCGCAAAGGCGTCCTTGAGCTTGATGCCGGCGGCGCGGGCGATCGATTCAGCCAGTTCAATCATTCCACCTTCTATTAGGCGGCTGACTCCACTCCTGGGGCGTATTAAGCAGGAACCGCATGGCGCGATTTAGGGCGCGATCGCCGCGCGGATGGTGGGACGCGCGCGTCATTCTGACGCGTTCCCACTAGTTCCCACTATGAAATCGCGCCGCCACGTGGTTCTACGCTTCGTAGAAAAAAACGCCTCGCGCGGCACGTCCACTGATCAGCGTGCAGTGACGTGTCATTTTGGTTTTTTGGTTTGCCAACAGATGGCTCTGCTCTCCGCGCATCTCGGCGGAACCTTTTCGGCGGAACTGTTTCCTCGCTCACGGCCGGTCTCGAGGGAGAGAGCGCTACAGCGCAGTTGCGGTGTCCACAGAAAACAAGTGAGACAGTTACTGCGCCTTTCCCTTCCTACAAATAAATCAGTCCCTTGATAATTTGAAAGTAGCGACACTCTCCTCCGCGCCGCGCTTTCCTCCTCGATTCTTCTCGCGCGGCGGCGGCGAGCGCTGCGCACGACACGCTTTTTCTCCTTGACGCCCGCCGGCCGGCCGCAGCAGTGAGTGAAGCGCGAGCTTTTGGGCCAGGTCTGCACTCCAAGAATGCACAAAATTTTTGAAAAATTGCGAGAAAAGCATTGAGAATGCCGAAAGTAAAGTTCATGAATTGATTGGTTTCTTCTTAGAACTGTTTGATGGGGAATACTGATAAACAAAGCTTTCAGGCGAGTTCTGTGCTACAATTACTTTTTAAGTCTCATGATAAGGTTTTACTTTGTGCACTTAAAGTGCTGCCTCTGACTTTGTGTTTGTTTTTTTAGAGCGTGAAATCTGTCACCGCGGTAAAACTTCGAAAAACGATCCAGGCTGGTGCTTTGAACTTCAAGATCAGAGAAGGTCAAAGCAGGACTTAGTCTATTTCGCTACTGTCAAGCTATCTGTCTAAGCATAGTATATCTCACGTGATCAACCATGAGATTGGATTATTGGTTAATTTTACTGTATTTCGATCAATTACTGAGCCAAATTAATTGATATTTAGTAAATTGCAATTTAAATCTAAATTTTAGCTGCAACATCGAACCGTATACCATTGGAAAGCTTAGGCTAAGTGTAATGGCACTGTGCTAGTTAGCGATCCGCGATAATCTGCGTTAATTAGTTAATTTTGTATAACACCAAATTTCGAGCTGTTCCTTGCTGCTTCGAGGCAAGGAACAGGTTTGCGACGGCAGTCTTGATATGATGCTGGTGGAGGAATTAAATAATTTTATGAGTACGCGGCCCCTCACTGACTTCGCGTGTGGTTAAAAGACAGCAGGGTACACTGGGAGAAGTGGTGGGCCCTATTGCCGACACACTGAAGTTCTGGGGCAAGCATGCTGTGGTCTCATGCGCTATGTAAAGAGCTTGATTTCATTGAACGCAACAATCAAATAAACAAATTACAAGGTACACATAGGTCTTCAACGTGCGGAAATGAGAAAGCATATAACTGCCAATTCATTAACTGTCGCTATCCTATCGATCACTATATCTACTAATGCCTGAAACCTATCGTAACTGTTACTATCCGCAACGAACACTATCACCTCACTATCCGGGCCTATTACTATCATTTACTATTATTACCGTAACAGTCACCATCATTACCTATCACTATTCATAACCATCACTATTTAATCTGATGCCGTCCATTGACCCATTGATATACTTCAATTTTCATTGACTTACGTTGTCAGTTATATCTCTATTATCTCATAATATGGGACGAGACAACTATATATTGACTTTTAATTCTTATACTTTCTTGTTTTCTCATAAATGGAGGTGGGAAAAGAGCAAGCCACAGAAATAACTGACTACTATCAGCGCGAGGTTTATGTCTCTGTCGAGGAGACTTACTTTACTTCAGGACAGGTCGGTGAGAGAAAATTGATGGAACTGCGTTTAGCCTGTCTTTTTTTTTTTTCGAGTTCTTGTGATATTGGCGGCTCAAACTGGTCTTCAGTGAAATGTAGCTAGAACATAGAGCGATGAGTTAAACACTCAGGCTAGGTAAAAAAAAAAAAATCTTGCATACAATTGAAATGAGTAATATGTTAGTGTTAAGAATTGTTGCTCGCAAAATGTTCCCCTTTTTTACATCATAACTATAATCATTATTGATTGTTTAAGTTTCGTAAATACAGAAAATTGATGCAATGATTCCGGCTGATTTCACATCGATGGGATAACTTTTCTCGCAATAAATGAATACGCGGAATCGCGGTTTTAGAGCTCCAGGTTTCAAAGCGAAGGTAACCTGCCAACGCCTAGTAGTCATAGTCAAAGTGAAGCGTGTGTGATCATATGAACACCTCCTGCACATTGGCCGTATCCCTGATAAAACGAACGCATATTTTTTAACCCACGCGTGCGTCGAAGCATGGCAAGACACATTCAAGAATTGAAAAAAAATGCCGTACGACCTAACTAGTGCAGATTACCCGCAATACCTCGGGTTTACTTGCCAAAGAGTTTTTCAGGGCCAGCATTAATTGCTCCCGAGTAACCGACGAACACTACAAGTACAAGCTGGAAAGGTTAGCTCCTCTACAAGCCGGAATTTTGATTTTTAGTGAAGGAGGACAGGGATCCTAGCATAATCGCCACAAATCCAATCGAGAGACTGTAATTTTCCAGTTATCTCTGACAGCAAAAAAGCAGATTATAGCGCCCTGTTTCTGACTGTACATAAGTCGAAGCGTGTTAAATGCTGGAGCCTTGGAGCCTTGCAGAATATTCAGCATGCTGCAGAGGACAACCTTATTTTTATACAATGAACATGCTGCCGCCGCAAAAATATTGAGGAGCTAGCAGGAATAAAAAACGCAGCGTCAGGTGACGCGTTATTACGGGGAGAAAGGCACCCGACGTCGCAAACAACTCTGTTCTTTCTAGGAATAAACGTCTTTCGACTAATCTTGTGAATTCATTGACTCGTGCGCAAGCCGTCACGCTTGCCTTGAGATATCATGAATACCGCACAACCATCTTCAGGCCGCGTGCTGCAGTTGTACGCGCAACAGCACGGCATAGAGCTTGCACGCTGCAATAAAAGCACAGCGCGCAACATTCGCTCGCCGAGACTAGGAGAAAAATGGCGCGAAGGAAAAAGAAAACACAAGGAAAACGCCGGACGCGCGTTGGTTTCCAAGAGCAACGGCAGGGAGACCAATCGTCGCTCAGGAAATCAGGCGGAGAGCCGGCCCTCAGCGAAGGGGCGCGCAAGGGGCGAGGAGGAGGCGAGGAGGTAGTGCGGCGGCGGCAAAGTTCAATCGTAGGCGCAACTTTCAAAGTATCAAGGGGTTTTAGGTAAAGCTGGTGCGCGCGTGCCACGTGCTTCACGTATCGTGTTCGTTCGCGCGTAGTGTTTCGCACGCAATGTTGCTGTTCGAAATTAAGTTTGATAAATACACTTTGGAGGAAATGTCGCTGTATAATTACATGATGATTGTTTTTATTGTAGTTTCCTGTAATTTAAAGGGCATATTATATATGCGGTAACAGAGATAACTCATCTCGTTGGGAGTTATGTGGTCTGGCAACCCGGAAAACGCGGCGCGACACCGCCGCTCAATTTTTCTCGTGCGGGTGCTCGCGCGTCGGCGACAACGCGGCCGTATGCCGCACGCCACGTTTTTCGCTCGCGAAAAACGCTCCATACGGTTCCGGCTTTAGTATTTTTTCGGCGTCCATCGGAATCTTCGCGGACTGCTTCCCTACCGATCTTGCCGCTAGCTTTCTTCCGATGGCGGCCTTGTGACCTGTAGTCCGCCGCTCTTCCTCATCTTTGGTCACGGTTCGCGTTTCCTCTTCGAGGGGCACTACGCGGCCTTTCTTTTTGGTAACAAACCACGTACCCTGTTAGCACCGCGGGGCGGTAGTCTCTCCCTCCACCGGCTCCATTGTGTTGCTCATGCTCTTGTGTGGCTCCCGCCGCCGAGAGCGTCTTTCTTCTGCTAGGCCTACGGATAGGCCTAGCGGTCCCGCGTGGGCCGCCGAAAAATAGGCAAATTAGTTTGCCCACCTCCGAAATTGCGGTCTCCTCGGACTCCACTTCACGTGTGTAGTCGAATCCAGCAGTATAATGCACGCCATATGTCTAACCTTGGACTTGAACGGCTGCGTTCGACGGAGCTCATCGAACGCGCGGTCGCTCACTCCTGCTGCCTGACCTGGAATCCTTGAGAGACGGTGGGAGCTGCATGACGCACATTTGAATGTGGAGAAAAGTGGCTGGTCAGAGGTGAAGAGGCGCGCTCATTGCCGTAGGAGTAGCGCGGAAGTTCTGGTTGACACGCCCACGAAGCTGGATTTTCAGCCTGCTCTGGCTGAACTGCGAATTCCGAGTACGCAGGTCGCGCGTCAGCGCCTCGCAGGTGCTTGGCCAGCTCTTCACTCACAATTCTGCGGACGAGAGAGGCGAGATAGTCGTGGACGGTGTAGACAACGCTGGCAACTGTTGTGACGTGTGAAAGGCGTCCAAATTTGGGTACAATGGCCGCATTTTTAACGCGGTAGCTTTAAGGAGCTCGTGTCGCAGAAAACCCGGTGTCGTCGGCGTCGGCGGCGTTGGCCGTGAGCGATAAATCCCGGCATGCACTTCATAAATAAAAAGCAACTTCCAAGATGGGCTGGGTGGGAATCGGAGACGCTACCACTCAGCCACGAGTTCGATGCTTAAAAGCGGTACAAAAGCGCTTCTAGTGAATGCGGCGTTGCCTTAGAAACGCGCCGTAGAACGTTATACTGCGGTGTATATCGGTAATTATGATCATGTTGCTTACAGAAGTCGCAGTTACACGAGTAGCAAAGTACGTTTCCGCTATATTTCTTCTGCGCTCTGCGCACATGCAGAGCCATCTTGCGGCAAACACAGAAGAACCCCTCGTCGCAATGTGCGGCGCTGCCCCGACACGTGGCGCGCCACTCGCCCCTGACGTTACGCCGTGCACCCTCACGGGTTGTAGAATCAAGCGCCTTTCCTTTCTTTAGATCACTATCTTCGCTCACCCGCTTCTCCCCTTTGGGCCGCGCGGGTACCGGTGCGAGGATGCCCCAATACCCTTGCGCTTATTAAGTTTTCTCGACGAGGTGCAATAACGCTATCGCGTTCCACTCATGAAGGCGAAGCTTAAGCGTCCTCCAAATTTTAGAGCGCAGCTCTTTGGCGCTCGTTCCTGGGTTTCGCGTCGGTGTCGGCGCCGGCCTCGTAACCAGCGCCTCCCCGCTTTCATCCCCCCAGTTAGAGCCGGCGCTTGGCAACCGAAGCCTAGCAGGAAGCGCGGAGCAGCCGGAGAACACAAGGAAAGGACGGGGGTTTGGGGGGGGGGGGGAAGGCGTCGCCGGAGGAAGCGCTAGCAGCGACTGTCTGATGCCGCTGCCGCCGCTAGCGAGTCAAGACAACGTGACCGCGTAGATAATAATAATAATTGGTTCACAGGAAGGGAAAGGCGCAGTATCTGTCACACGAGTTTGTTGACACCTGAACCGCGCCGTAAGGGAAGGGAGGAAGGTGGGAGTTAAAGTGTAAAGAGAGAAAGAGGAGCCGTAGTGGAGGGCTACGGAGTAAGTTCGACCACTTGGGAATCTTTAACGTGCGCTGACATCGCACAGCACATGGACGCCTCTTCGTTTCCCCTCCATCGAAACTCAGACGCAGAGGTCGGTTTCGAACCCGGGTACTCCGGACAGTAATCGGGCGTCTTACCACTGTACCACCCCGGCGGGGCATGACCGCGTAGAAAAACTGATTTATTTTTTATAGGAAGGGAAAGGCGCGGTAACTGTCTCGCTCTTTTTCTGTGGACACCGCAACCAAGCCGTAAGGGAAGGGAGGAAATCGAGAGTGAAAGTGGAAAGAGAGAAAGAGGAGTCGTAGTGGAGGGCTACGGAGTAATTTCGACCACCTGCGGATCTTTAACGTGCGCTGACATCGCACAGCACACGGACGCCTCTGCGTATACCGTTCCTCTCGCTCGTAACGCGTCCCACGGCTGTGACAACCTCGCGAGGCACTTGCATAGATCTCGTCTTTGAAAATCAACCATTGGTGTACCAAGACGAACATACATCAATCTATTTCTCCGACCACAAAGCTTCCTTCATGACTGTCAAGAACTGTTAGTGGAGTCTTTGTTAAAGGAATACGTGTGAAAAATAAAAAAAAAATTCTGTGATAACGCATACATGTGTTGCTCGATTTCTTTGCCTCAATCTATCGAAAAGGTGAAACAGCTTATTTGCTGCGCTCAAATTTCGCATTAGGAAGTAACGTAATCGTCGGTAATTTTTTTAAAGCTTCGAATGTACGGCAGTACTGGATAACGTCGAAAGTACTGGCTAGGGTTTCGTTTGTGATAATAATAATAATAATAATAATAATAATAATAATAATAATAATAATAATAATAATAATAATAATAATGATAATATTATTAATAATAATAATTGGTTCACACGAAGTAAAAGGCGCAGTATATGTCACATTTGATTTGTGGACACCTGAACCACGTTGTAAGGGAAGGGAGGAAGGTGGTAGTTAAAGTGGAAAGAGAGAAAGAGGAGTCCTAGTGGAGGCCTACGAAGTACTTTCGACTACCTGGGGATCATTAACGTGCGTTGACATCGCACAGCACACGGACGCCACTTCGTTTTGCCTCCATCGAAACGCAGCCGCCGTGGTTGGGTTCGACCCGGGAACTCCGCACAGTAATCTGTCGTCTTACCAATGCACCACCCTGGCGGGGCGAAGAAATTATAAACATCCTCGGCGAACCCTTTTATAAGATGGCCAACCTTTTCTTCTTTGGGCATGCGTCTATTAACAATGCGGCAGAGCTTCAGGACTTCCACTACGTATGTCGTGCAAGTCTCTCCTGGTAACTTTGCTTGATGGGAGAGGGTTTGCTCAGCCTTGCGTCTTTTTGATGTGGCGTCTCCAAAACAGTTGGTTATCTCTTCCGCAAACTTTATCCCAGGTAGAAAGGTTGTCTTCGTGGTTCTCCAACCACAGCAGCGCTGTGCCGGCCAGAAAGAATACCACGTTCGGTGGTAATAACTTTATTAAAACAGAGGAGTTTGGGGCATGCATGCCCCTGGGCCCCCGCACGGCCCCACTACACTCAAACGTTCATGTTTCTATGGTTCATGACGTCGGCAGCCCAGTCTGTGGCGATCTTCTGCCGAACCGGGTCCTCAGAGTGCAGCAGGGTCTCCCAGTCCTCCCAGGTGGTAAGGTGCTCTAGACCCCGCGGGGGAGGATCCGCCGGGCATTGGAACAGGATGTGGGCGAGGGTGGCGTTGGGGTTATTACAAAGGGTACAGGAGGGATTGGTGAGGGTGTGGTGGTGGCGAGACGCACTATAAGGAGACGGGAGGGTGCGCGTTTGTAGTCGTCGCCAGAGCGTCTGGTGGTAGCTGTCTAAAGATGGGTGAGGTGGGGGATAGAGTAGTCGCTTGGCCCGATAGGCCTGCGTTAGCTCACTGAAGGAGTGCATGCGATCACGCGTGAATCCCGGATCGGAGGCCGCCGGCGCCCGGTTTAAATAACCTCGGGCTAACGCATTGGCGGCCTCGTTACCGGGATTCCCGGAGTGCGCAGGCACCCATATCAGCTCCACATAGCGGGGTGGTTTAGTGGCGGGCGAGTTCAGTATGCTGAATGCAGAAATGTGAACTCTACCACGCGCAAAATTTAGTAGAGCAGTTTTCGAGTCGGAAATTATGTAGCGTGCTTCCGTGTGTGCAAGCGCGTAGGCGATGGCTGCTTCCTCGGCTGCCTCCGAGGAAGCAGCCATCGCCACGACCGAGGAGGTGACCGAGGGGAGGGGGACAGTAGCAACAGGCTGCAGGAAGGAATTTGTGACGGCCAATACCGCTCCCTCATTCGTGCATGCGGCGTCCACCCATACGGCGTCCGTTTCGGAGCCGTAGTATTTGTGGAGCGCCGCTGCTCGGGCTCGGCGGCGTTGCTCGTTATACTGGGGGTGCATGTTGCGAGGGAGAGGCTTGATGAGAAGGTCTTGGTGTAGGGGGCGAGGTATGGGAAGGAGGGTAGGGTCATTCGCTGGGACACGAATGTCTAAAGTCTCCAGGATATGGCGACCGGTGGAGGTCTTGGTGAGACGCAAGTATTGGGCTTGGCGATGGGCCTCCACAAGCTCCCCAACTGTGTTGTGGAGGCCAAGCTGTAGAAGGCGTTCTGTGGAAGCATTAATTGGGAGATGTAGGGCCGTCTTGAACGCCGTGCGCAACATGACGTCCAAGGCGTCCGTTTCCTGCCTGTTGAGTCGGAGATAGGGGACTGTGTATAAAAAACGGCTGAGGACGAAGGCGTGAATTAGACGACATATGTCGTTCTCCTTCATGCCTCTGTGATGGCCCGAAACTCGTCGGATGAGGTGCGATATCGCGCCTGTCACCCGCTTTAGTTTCTTGAGAGTTAATGTGTTTTTGCCGTTGTTCTGGATGTGAAGTCCCAGAACCCGGAGCGTATTCACCTCTGGGACGGGACGGCCATCGACTTCGATAACAATCGGTGTGGTGGGGCATCCGCGGGTCGTGGGTCGAAGTATAAGTAGCTCAGACTTCTCTGGGGAGCATGAGAGTCCGATGCTCTGGGCGTGTTCTTGTGTGAGGGATGCGGCGCTTTGCAAGGTACCCTCTATGTCGCCATCACTACCATGTGTGGTCCACAGTGTGATGTCGTCCGCATAAAGGGTATGTCTAAGATGAGGTATCGTGGACAGTTTCCGGGCGAGTGGAATGAGCGTGGCGTTGAATAGGAAAGGAGAGATGACGGATCCCTGTGGAGTACCGACGCTCCTGAGGGTGTAGGGTTGGGAGGTAAGGGGGCCGAAATGAACCTCAGCCATGCGGTCCGTTAAAAAAGCCCGGACATAAGTGTACATCCGTACACCTATGTTCAGAGGAGAAAGAGCAGTCATGATCGCCTGATGTTCGACGCGATCAAAAGCTTTGGACAGATTCAAAGCCAGGACTGCCTTTGTGTGACCCGGGACAGCCGGGTCGAAGATGTCGTGGGTGAGCTGCAGCATGGCGTCCTGAGCGGAGAGATGGGGGCGGAATCCCACCATGCTGTGTGGGTAAAGGTCGTTGTCCGCCATGTGAAGTGTCAATCTCGCAAGTGCCACGTGCTCGAAAAGTTTCCCGAGACACGAGGTGAGCGAGATTGGTCGCAGGTTTTCTAGTTTAAGAGGCTTGTTCGGTTTTGGTATAAATATTACCTTGGCGTGTCGCCAGGACTGGGGGAGGGTGCCCTCCGACCAGCATTTGTTGAAGTAATCTGTAATCTGTGTGATTGATTTGTCATCAAGATTGCGGAGTATAGAATTGGAGATTTTGTCCAGTCCCGATGCTGAATTTGTGCGGAGCGTCAGAAGGGCCGCTCTTACCTCCGTTTCCGAAATATCAGCGTCTAACTCCGGGTTAGGTTTTCCTGAGTAGGGGGGCATGGAGTCGGATGTGCCGGGTGAGGTGTATGTTCGCTGAAGTGTGTCAATGAGAGCGTCCGGGTCGCTATTGTGTGTGTGTAAGAGGCGTGTAACATGGTGTTGTGTAGCAGATTTGGACTGTGTTGGATCTATGAGATGTCTCAGAAGTTGCCAAGCTCGCTTGGTGGACAGTTTTCCGGCGAGTCCGTCGCAAACTTGCCTCCAATTACACCGGCAGACCTCCTCTGCGTGTTGTTGTATCTGCGTCTGCAGTCCGGCCAGTCGCTTTTTAAGCGTTCTATTTAACTTGTTGCGTTTCCAACGCTCGAGTAAGCTGTGGTACGCCTCCCAGAGGTGGGCGAGGCGGGAATCTAGAGTGGGGGTGTCTTGTGTGATTGTAATTGGCCGGGTATTGTGTTGGACATCGGTCATAAGTGATTCTACCCACTCGTCGATGTCCGTGATAGTTGTGTTTGTGTCGTCCTTCCGCAATGCGCGGATGGCGTCCCAGTTCACCAGTTTGTGGGTGATATGTGTGTGGCGGGATTGTTTAAAGGGGAGCGAGATGTTAATGTAGTGATCGCTTCCCAGTGTGTGTTGTGTTCTTGCCCAGGTGACGCCACCGAGGAAGCGACTTAGCGTCAGGTCCGGACTGGTGTCCATGCTGACGCTGGTGCCGATCCGCGTGGGTGTGTGGAAATTGTTGTGTGTAGTTAGGCGCAGCTCCTGGACTAAGGACCAGAGACATCGACCACGGCCCGTAGTGTAACTGTACCCCCAGTCGGTGTGTTGGCAGTTGAAGTCCCCTCCGATGAGGAGAGGGTGCTTGCCAGCGAGTCGGTGGAGGTCCCGCAAGA
Source organism: Amblyomma maculatum (assembly GCA_023969395.1). NCBI lineage: Eukaryota > Metazoa > Arthropoda > Arachnida > Ixodida > Ixodidae > Amblyomma > Amblyomma maculatum. The sequence goes on along the minus strand of JAJIZL010020202.1, from coordinate 557,477 downwards.
GCGTCACCAGGGAAGACATTGGATGAGATGGGGGGTGGTATATATTGGCAATGAAGATGGAGGGCACTGTGTGTGGGTGATGCATTATTTCCGTGATAACGCAGGGTGTCTCTGACGTAATAGTGTGTGTTTGGTGGGTGATTGAACGGTGAATAAGAGTGGACACCCTGGGTTTGTCCGTGGTATCTGAGTGGTGGGGCATAAAACTAGACAGTGATGCTCTAGTGGCCGTATCCTGGAGAAGAATGATTTGGGGCGGCGGGGTGAGGATGGGAATGAGTGATTGGAAAGGCGCACGCTTGCCCCGGAAGCCGCGGCAATTCCACTGGAGAATGGGTAAATTAAGTTGCTGCCCCGCCATAGTGGAGAGATTGGGAGCCAAGTGCACTAGGCGTTGAAGAGGGTGGTGGTTGCGAGGGATGAAGAGGAGGTAGTTGGAGATTGATGTGCTTCAGGATAACGTTTTGTGTGTGCTCTAAGGTTTGAATTCGGGTGTCTATGCTGGTCATTCTCATGTCGAGTGTATGAACCAAGCGTGAGAACATCGAGTCAATTTTGTTCTCGAGTTGGGTGAAGAGGGAGCCGATTTTGGAATCTATCCGGGCTTCTAAAGCCTTTAGCTTTGATTCAAATTTTGCCTCAACTTGCTCAAGAGCATCATGTGTGACAGGTGGGGGTTCTGACGTACGTTTCTTTTTGGGCGGTGGTTGCGTGGCTGGGGATGTTGGAGAAAAGGCGGGAGGTACAGCTTGGGAAGGGAGGGTGGATGAGGAGGGTTGGTGTGGGGTCTGTATAAGGGAGGAAAGGCGGCTTACCTCTTCCCGCAGGGCCCTGAGCTCCTTGTCGCGTGATTCTTCCTGATGTGGCTGGGTTGGCGGGGTTTGTTTAGAGATGCCTTCAGCTGCTCGGTCGGCCCATGACATCTTTTGTGGGTCCTTTGCGCGTTCTCCTTTGCGAAGCGACGTGGATCGAGTGGCGTTGAGTGCTATCTTCCGAGTAGCGTCTCCGGGCGACTTGTCCTTACGAGAGAGGTGTTGAGCTGCAGGGTTGGTTGCAGGTCTTCGCCCTTTAGCCTTGCATCTCCCCGTACCCGTCATGTGCGCTTCTCCGCATAAAATACATTCCGGAGTGCAGGAAGGGATAGTCTCCTTGGGATGTGGTTTCCCACACCTCGGGCAGTTATTCGTACGTGGCAGCGTGCACACATCTGTCCTGTGGCCTGGCTGTCTGCAGTTGATACAAGCGTCCATGTGGCCTCTGTAAGGGGTGCACCTGTGGAGTCCCCCGCCGTAGAGAACTGTGCGAGGAACCGGTCCTTCTCTAAAAGTAATTAATATTGATCGAGTGGCACCCATGCGTCGAGCGTCCACTATTGGGGCACGGGGATTGCTGTTCACGAGATCCTCCAGTAGCTCCCTGGGGGTTTCATTCCAGTAAGCGTTCGAGATTACTCCTCTCACCGCGCCGTCCGGGGGAGCGATGTAGGCTGCTACGGCGTAGTCGGTGTCTTGGTAATGAATTTTGGTGATTTGTACCAGCATAAGTGCGTCGTTCTGGTGTGGCGTGCTCATTGTACACGTGTTATTGGTGGGATGAACACGCAGCTGGGTGCGGGTGGGCTCCTCGAGTGAAGCGGTGGCGTTCAAGATTGAGACGCGCAGCTGTCGTGGCGGTACTGAGGTGAGGTGAAGCCCTCCACGGGATCGGAAAATCACCTTGTAATCTTCAATCGGTAGTGGCGGCTGCTGTCGTGACCTTTGTGCGGCAGCGCGGGCGGCGCGCAGCTGCTCGGATGCCTGGGCCTTGTTAGTATTTGGGGTGGAAGATGATGCCGCTCTAGCGTCTGTGGTAGGCTTGTCTGCCTGATCGGTCTGCATAGCGGAGATCTGGTGAATCTGCTGTTGCTCCTGGGTGCGGGCGGGAACGCTGAGGATGTGAGTCCAGTCCCGCGGATTGAAGTCCCGAGGGTCAATAGCTTCGCCTGGCACTTCCACCTTCATGATGGCTTTGTACTTGGAGGTCGCGTTCGGAGTAGGCCTAGCTCCCAGCGGAGCGAGGCCTAGCTCGGGCGACGCGGTGGCTCAAGGCGAAATGGGCCGTGGGGGCCCGAAAACTGGCCAGATCGGGCCGAAAATTGGTATGGGCGTGGCGCTCACCTTCACAGGGCTCTTGTTGGTGAAAAATAGGCCACTGGTTCGGGCTACTGGCGAATTTCGCCGTCTTCGCACGGAGCCGACGTGAAGCGCGTCCGCACTCCACGCAAGGCGGAACCGGAATTCTACCACGTTCGCGAGTTCCATGGCCGAGTTCTGGGCGCCCGCTGAGGCGGCACGAGCTGAACGGTACTTGGTGCTCCCGGCCTGAATTAGAAGCAGCACAAGTTGAGCGAGAAGAATCACCTTCTCCGTCGTGGCCATGGCTTTCCATGGATGTGAGGTCAGGCAGGAGTCCGGCCAAGCGTCTGCTTCGTCGATAATGTTCGGTAGGTTCCAGGACCATCCTGCACACTCCACCAAGTTGTTACTGGGAAATGAGTTTAATATTTGCAAAATATAAGGGGGATGCATGAAAGCTACACACATTAAGCCTCAGGCACAGCTTCAGTAAGTCTCAGTAAGTAAGTAACTCTCAGTAAGTGAAGCTTTTCGCTTCAAAACTTGGGGCCACCTTGGATCAAAAAGTGCTATTAGAAGAAAAACGAAAGCGTGACTCTTCCCCGGTGGTCTGAAGCCCTCCACCTACGCATCTCTTTCTCTCGTTCTCACTTCATCTCCACCCCGCCGGGGTGGCGCAGTGGTTACGGCGCTTGACTACTGTTCCCAAGGACGCGGGATCGAATCCCGGCCTCGGCGGCCGCTTTTCGATGGAGGCGAAAAGCAATGCGCCCGTGTGCTGTGCGATGTCAGTGCACGTTAAAGAACCCCAGGTGGTCGAAATTTCCGGAGTCCTCCACTACGGCGTCTCTCATAGCCTGAGTCGCTTTGGGACGTTAAACCCCACAAACCAAACCAAACCATCACTTCCATCTCCGGAGTCCTCCACTACGGCGTCTCTCATAGCCTGAGTTGCTTTGGGACGTTAAACCCCACCAACCAACCAACCATCTTCCTCCTTTTCTTCCGCGGTTAAGGTGTCCGCGAAGAATTGTGATAGACACTGCGCCTTTTCTTTCCTGTAAACCGAATTGAAACTCTCGGGCTGATTCCTGCTGTTCTACGTCTGCCTTTGTATGCTGTGTGGTGCGGCGTTCGAGGAAGCGCCGAATGAAAGGCGTCGCACGGGCGCCTGGATCAGACCCCGGCATAGTCCGCTTCGTATATGCGAATCGCCTGGCTACGTCAAGACCAGATTTGACATCATATGGCATAAACAGATGTCTTCACATCCGGTCAAGATGCCGAATTTTCATGACGTCACCAGGTGATTACGGCATAGTAAGTAATCTCTGTCATTATCCTCATTTTCACTATCAGTAAATAACACTATCATTATCTGTCATTATCTACGACTAACTAGCGGTGCTGGTCTCTATGGCAACCGCGCTGGCATGACGCTAAACAAGGAGAACTTGGATACGTTTCTGGCGCGCCCGGTGGGGCTGGCAGTATGATTGACAGCTATACTGGGACAGGATACCGGACGACGGACGTATGAGGCATTAGAGAGTTTTAGTGCTACGTACGTGAGCATACGCAAGATCCTTGCGTACGCAGGTGACCTGCGTGCTCCTAACTGCGCATGCGTCATACGCAGCGTGATCCCTGCGTATTGCGTATTCGTAGCAAACGTACGCAAGAGTCCCGACTTCTGCGTGCGTACTTCAAATCGTCTGCGTGTTGCTCTCGAATGGCCGCCGCGCGAGCTGCAAGCGCTCCGCGCGCTCGTTTTTTTTTTCTTTTAATTTCAGACGATTTAGCTTTGCTTCGAGAGGTGAAGACTTGCAACCCTTTTCGTGATCTGTCGCAGTGGGTTCAAGTCATGAATCATATGTGCAGTATGCAACGCGAAAGCGCGAACGTTGTTGCAACCTGTTGCTAGCGTACTTCGTCGCCCAGGATCACGCTAATCTCAGGAGGTAAGTAACAAGTTTCTGATATCATCAGGAATGGTGTCGATGTTCAGTGTGTCGTTTCTTGATGCATACACCTTGCTTCGCGGTTCACGTCGACGGGGAGCCTCGATATCTGTCCAGTTTAAATAGAGCAAACAGTACGGGTCCCGGAGAATACTACAGCAGGCCATGACGAAATATTCAACGTCCGTACAGCACTTCTAACGCATATCGCACTCAACAACGAAGGTAGGTTGCATGGACACATTTTCCTGAACACAGCAGCAGACGACGTTCACATTAAACGCTCAAGAGTGGCGGTAGGACGGCGGATATACTTTTTTCAAGTTGAACGCAGCAGCAGACGATCCCATTCATTCACAGTTGGCAGCAATATGATAAGAAAAGAAACACTATGATAGGAAAAGAAACACTATGACAAAAACACTGTGATGTTGCAGACGATGCGATAGAACGAAAGTGAGCTAGCAACAAAACCAGAACCGTCTCGGTGTTGGATTGACTTGACCTGACCTGAAATCGTACGCACTTGAAAGAAGTAAAAAGGAAGGTTTTTGATTATGCACGTAGATGGCGTTGCAATACTTTTCGAAGACTCGCGTACGCGTGGGCTTCCGCACAACTAAAACTCTCTCTGTGGCACATAAGCAACGCAAGCCTCTGCGTTCCGCAGGGAACGCAGGTTATGCATACGTAACGCGCACTACGCAGTCCTAAAACTATCTATTAAACGCTTTCGCCTTGAAGCCCGGCTCCCCCCAGCGTAGCCAAGCTTGGCTCCAAAATATGCTCGTGGGAAAGCGGGTGCTGCGCGAGGCATTTCTGTGTTGTGCATCGGCGCATGCGCAACAGCAGCAACAAAACCGGCACGCAACCTGAGCAGGTACTCATATGCAGGAGCGTCTTCGAGACCTGGACGATATCTCTCGAGCTCTGGACGCCATTACCTGGTGGCTGCACTTTCCGGAGCATCACAAAAATTGAGTCCAACGCTGAAGCAAGCACTGTCACTAATTTGAGGCTCCTCCTCTTCACCCTCCCATTCTGCACTGGTGTTCGACGCCCTGGCTTCTACGAGTTGTCCCAGCTACGTGAGATGCGGCGTCTCACCCGGCGCTTTCAGCAAACGTCATGTCTACCACTGCAGGCTCTTCTCAGGCGACGACTTTGTAGCAACTGCAGATGGGATCACTGGTAAGCGGTCGCTTTGTTAGATTAAAATTAGTTCTTTTCATTAATAAAGTGCAATACCTCCAAGGCAGCAGGCTTTGCTAAAGCTGCGTTCGCGATGAAAATTAGTATGTTGCTTCCGGTTAGTTATACAAATTACTGCTCTCCGATCATTTGAGAGTAGATATGAGCATGAAATAGTTACGGACATGAAACATTGGTTGAAAATCATACTAGCCACAATTTTGAAGTGGATCTAGTGTACAACACGGCAACGAAAGAGCTTTTTCTCTGCCAAAGAAACTGCGCGCTCAGTTGTTTTCGACCATTTTTCTTGTCGCGTTGAAGCGCTCGCCTGTAGTTCCCTTAGGCAGTTGCTGGTTGACGTAGTTTTGCCACCTTCGTAAGCAGCCACATACTCTTAGCGTTCCCGGCAGGAACGAGCACTTTTATTTATTGATTGATTGTCTTTTATTGAATGGGAAGGCTCATGGCCATGGATGGGGGTAAAGGGGAGTAGACAGAATCTTCATTGTTTAGGTCGTCACTCAAATCATATTGCTCTAACCAGGCCACTAAGGTAGCCATACTTGGCAAATATCATCTGTGTGCTAGCATCAGTTTCTTCGTGGTCTATTGCTTACAGATTCTTTGCTACAAGTCGCTTTCTACCCTCTCCTTTTGATCAGGATCCATTCAAAACGATGCAGGTGCGTTCGTGTCTACGAAGGAACGCTGGTCTGAACCGAGTTTATGAGAAGCAATGCGTTCGCGTAGCTCTCTGAGCCTCCGTACAATCGTCAGTATAAAGACAGAAACGTGATGACATTGGTTTGGTTTATGGGGCTTAATGTCCGAAAGTTACTCAGGCCATGAGTGAGGCCAGTGTAAAGGACTCAGGAAATTTCAACCACCTGAGGTCTTTATACGCACGCTGAAAGCCGCCAGCACAAGGGGAACTTGCGCTTCGCCTCCATCGAAAAGCAGCCGCCACGGCCCGGATTCGATATTGCACCCTCGGGCACAGCAGTCGAGCGCCCTAACCACTGCACCGTCATGGCGGGACGAAACGCGTTGAACTGATGACGGAACACAGTGGCCGATTCGATTCGAAATACCTAATTGGTCCAAGAAGAGGATAGAGTTGGGCTGACTGATCCGGTTTGGAACGATAAAAAGAGCACTTACAGAGCATGTGTTTGGTCTTTTTCTGCGGTTTCGTCTCTAAGCGCTGTTTCTGTCGCCCAACCCAAAGGGTCTTTAAGCTGCTGCCGCATCGACCTCTGGCATCAGGCAGGGATCTGAGCACGAGTGTGTCACCGGGGCGTCATCCTAACAGAGTATTTTGAATCCGAAGTGACCCAAATAATATCGTGAAATCATCCGGTGCCCGATTTGTGGGAAATCGGTAAACGGATGAGGAAGAATCGGTGCTCGGATGGTGTCCTTCGTTTGTGGTTATACGTCTTTCAAGGGAGGTTAAACAATTTTAGGAATAAGTGCTTCCCTGCGGGCTCAACACAATGCATATGCCACTATCGATCTCATCGCATAGAATAGATGTTAGCCCTAATACACTAGAGAAAAGGCGTTTTCCCGCTCGAGCGCTTTTACTGCTGCGTCAAGTCGTCTCTCCTGAACTCGTTTTTGGTGTTCCAGTTTTCTGAAGCTTGTGTGGGCCTTCGTCTCGTGTCGGTACACCTTTTGCGTGCTCTCCCCCACTATTCATTGGTTTGTAACGCAAACCGAAATAAAGGTGTTAAAACTCGCGAATGTTTTGAGTTCAGTTTTGCGCCACAAGATCAAAGCGAAGGGCTCTTTCTCTTTTAATTTTTGTGGACTACTTGCACAGCTTATGCAGAGCTGTAGGTGATGGTTGGTTGCAGCGGGTTGTGGGGTTTAACGTCCCAAAGTGACCCAGGCTATGAGAGACGCCGTAGTGGAGGACTCCGGAAATTTCGACCACTTGTGGTTCTTTAACGTGCACTGACATCGCACAGCACACGGACTCCACGCCGTTTCGCCTCCACCGAAACGCAGCCACCGAGGCCGGGATTCGATCCCGCTTCCTTGGCACACTGGTCGAGCGCCTTAACCACTGTGCCACAAGGTGATGTCTGAAACATTGTACAGACCCTATTCACTATCAGGTTTAGCAGGTGGCTATTGTGACAACCCTGTATTGCGGAGACGCCATAATGTTCGGAGGTTCGAAACTAAAAAGCGCCTACCAGCGTCCTTCCTGCTGCGCGTCGCTCATTCGCCGGACACTTGAGACGCCGCTTGGAACGCCGTCCAACCAGAGCTCGGATTTCACCGACGCCGTGTCATAATTCGCCGTAGGCCCTCTCTCTCTTTCTTTCTCCCTCTCTCACGTTGCGTTATGCGTTCCATGGTTACCAGGAAGACCCGCCGGGGTGGTGCAGTGGTAAGACGCCCGACTACTGTGCCGGAGCACCCGGGTTCGAACCCGACCTCGGCGGCTGCGTTTCGATGAAAGCGAAACGACGAGGCGTCGTGTGCTGTGCGATGTCAGCGCACGTTAAAGATCCCCAGGTGGTAGAAATTACTCCGTAGCCCTCCACTACGGCTCCCCTTTCTGTCTCTTTCCACTTTCACTCCCACCTTCCTCCCTTCCCTTACGGCGCGGTTCAGGTGTCCGCAGAGAAAGTGTGACAGATACTGCGCCTTTCCCTTCCTATGAACCAACCAACCAACCAACCAACCAACCAATTGGATTGGGATTTGGACAAGTTTGGCCCACATAACGATGAGCCATTAAAGGCTTTCGACTCAAAAGCGTTGTCTACCATCAAATATGTCGTCATTGTTAACTATGTTAGAAATGCGTTCTCATGCTTTGACCTGGCTGTTTCGAATGGCTACATAAGTAATGTGCGTCGTTACTTTCGGTAATATCACAAAACTTTGATAGACCCATTTTGGCCGGCTACGTGTGGCTACGTTTGGCCGCAATGCATCTGCAAGTGTCACGCCCGTTTCGCTTGGGCTCGCCAAGCCATCCATGTCAGCACACCTTGCGTTATGAGCTGTCTGCATGAATAATTTATTCAAAATAAAGGGAAGGCACCCTATGTATCTATCAAACTTCTTCGTGTGGACACCTGAAGTCGTGTTTGGCACCTGGGAATCGTAAAGCTTTCGTTAAGAAAGCGAACTTAACATTATGAATTACGCATAGAGAAATAGTACCTGATGCGTAATAAAACCGGACGAATGCATTTTACGAAAGCGAAATGCGGAAGAACCACCTGAGTGAGCTTTAAAATTTTTGTGCCGTTCGGGCATCTCAACGACTTTCGAATAAGATTATAAAGCGGGCTAACTATTAGTGTTTACGACATTTAAGTGGACGATGTACTATCTTCTGTTAAAATCAAAATTTAAATTGTTCCTTATTTAATAATCTTGGTTTTACGGCTAAACCGTAAAAAGACAAAAAGATGTCAATTTTTAATGTACAGGTTTTCGAACAGCAAAGGGCATTACACTGTTTTGTTGACAAATATCGTAATAACATTCTCGTAGATTGTTTTGCTTTATCATCCACTCGGCGAAATCTTGGTAAGGCTCGCCGCTGAGACTTACGACATTTTGCTTTCGTTTTTCGGCACAGGACTATGAGTAGTTTGGAGAGTAGATATGTAGGACGTTGGTGATACATTTGGAAAATTAAAAACCGCAGTAGACGCAGCAATGAGGGAGGCGACAACACAGGGTGGTCGATACGGGTGTTCTCGTCTACCTATGTCCTGTGTCTGCTGCGGTTTTTAATTTTCCAAAGTCTATCAGAAGCTTCTTTTGGGATCGACATGCATTTTATTTAGCGCGATGTAATGGTTGTGTACTGTGAACAGCTCAGAAAAGGCGATCAGGTAGTTTTGCACGAGCGTGTGTCTCATACACTCGCGCAGATAATCGAAACCTTTGTCATCACTTGTTTAGAAAACGGGATAGTGTTTTTCGAATATTTATTTGACTAGAGATTCCATCCAAGATCATGGCAGTACCGTTGTATTATCACAGCCACTAGACAGCAATTTCTCTGGCATGACCATAAAGGAAGCTGAGAAGGCACATTAAAATCGAAATGAAAATATTGACAGAACATATCTGTGAGGCGCACTATTTTTCGGTTTATACGTTGTTGCACCGGATGGAGGTCTCAGAAGAAATTATTGCCTTGTAGAACTTGTAGATGCGCTAGACAAATGAATGACGGAAAATTTGAACATTTAAGTAAACTCGTGGTAAAGGGTTAGGCTCATTTGCTCGAATGCCCTCTATTTCTTAATCGCAGTCAGCAGTTGTTAAACGCGTGTGGTGAAATCTTATTCAAGAGAAAAAATTGCGGTCTAATCCGCGCTACACCTACATAAATGCGAAATCCTTAATAGAGACGATGGCGATGCCAAAAACGGGGTCGTAAAATGTAGACACACCAGTGCGAGGCCACAGAGCTTAGGGCGATATATAGTAGTATGACTTCCTCAAGGCGTGGTTCAGGTATCCGCAGAGAAGTATCATAGACACAGCGCCTTGCCTTTCTTGTAAACCTATTAGTTTTGCAAAAGTATTATTAGGCTGCGTAAATAAATAATGATGGTGATTTATAATAATGGTAAAAACTGATAGTCGTAATTAAAACTAAAATTAAAACGAAAGAAAAATTGAAAAAAAAAATAAAATCACAAAAATAGGTATAGAAAGTGAAATACCATAAATAAAAATTAACAGATTACAAACTAAAGTAAAAATTTTCGTAATTTTTTATACTGAAGAAATGCATGTGTCCTGACAAATTCTGTCGCTATAAACAAAGTATAGTTTTTGACGAAACCCCAAATCATTTGTGCGCTCTTTGCTGCCGCGCAGGACAGCAAATAACATGTAAGCATTGAATATTGGTTATGCTGGTTACATCTAAGTGTTGTGCAAAGATGTAATCAATGCACCGTGTACTACTTGTAGTGGTTTGAAGTGGGTTAACAAGTACGACCACAAGTAGTTAGCGCATGAACACTGGCAACAACTGGGATTAGCGTCTACATGAAAGTCTCCGCAGGAGATAAGAGCATCAGGCGCCAGTGCAATGAATCTGCCGCGTTTCGATGGAGCTGAAACGCAAATGCACTCTTGTCCTGTGTAATGTCTCTGCACGTTAAATTTACCCACACATCCGTAATTATTCCGAATGCCTCCACTACGGCAGTTTCCCAAATCTTTCAGTACCACCTTTATCCATTCCTTTGCAACAATGCTTTCAAACAGCGCAGTCATATGGGCCCAGAAAGGAAGAGATAGTGAGCCCTCCTTTTCCTAAAAACTACATTTCCGATGCCGACTACTATGCTAGGGTACCCAGGTTCGATTCCGATCGCTGGCGGCTGCGTATCGATGGAGGCTAACCGTGTGCTATGCGATGTCATCGCACGCTAAAGATCCCCAGGGTGTCGAATCTAAACTCCGTATCCCTCCACTACGGCCTCTTTCTCTCTATCCACTTTCGCACCTACTTTCTCACTTCCCTTACGGCTTCCTTCAGGTGTCCACAAAAACAAGTATGACAGATACTGCGCCTTTCCCTTCCCATGAAGTTATTACTATCATTCCTGGTTGCGGGGCAGGCGGACTACACTCTCTCAGAATACCTCCTGCTTTCGCAATGGCATTATTGCAGGTAGTAATAAAACTGTATTTAGTTGGTATTGCTTCTGTTCGTATTTTTTTGTGACACATAGCAAAACCAAACACGATTTCTGAGCCTTACTAGAGCACCTGGTTGTTTGTCGTCTTTTTTTGGACGGAAGCATCACGGACAATCAATGGAGGGAAAAGTATGGTGTTAGCCGGTCGTTAGCCCCCTCTGGGGATGGGTATGTGTTGCGGAGAGCATCTTTACGTTTATTAACGCTAAAGCGTTACTTCGCTATGTTCATAGATTTCTGTCCGCAGACCGTGTCTGCAGACCGTGTCCGCAGACCGCGTCGGCAAAATCATGTCCGCAGCAGCTGAGCGTAAATGGAAAGTGGTAGAGGCTAACGATTGGTGTCAATTGATAGAGGCTGACGTAATGTTGCTGCAGAAAAAATAGCTAGGCCGTTAACTGAGGTAATTAATTACAGGCAAAAAATGTAAAAGTTCTCCGCAGCAGTTGTAATTGAGAAGCTGTAGAGGTTAATGAGCGGTGTCAATCAATAGAGGGTGACGTAATGTTGTGTCCGAAATAATTAGGAAGACAAAATAATTGGGTATATATTTAGAGGCAAAACAGGCCAAGTTGTGTCTGCAGCAGTTGTATGTGAGAAGTCGTAGAGGTTAATGAGGGCTGTCAGTCGATAGAGGGTTATGTAATGTGTGAGAAAAGATAATTAGGCCAGTAGGTTAATTAGGTAAAGAGGCAAAAAATGATTGAAGGCGAAAATGGTGTCATTAGCGAATAGCTTGGTGCCGCATTTGAATGTATCAAATACTGAAATAGTAATTAAATCAATTTGGGTGACGTCAAAGATGTGACGTCGCGCAACCTGCAGTCGAGCCAAAAAGGGCATAGAAATGGATTGGCGCGCAATTTGAAAGAACCAAAGACTAAAGTAGCTATTCAAGGTAGTCAATTTGGGTGACGTCAACTATGTGACGTCACGCAACCGGAAGTAAAGCCGAAAAAGGGCACAGGAAAGTATTGGCGCACCATTTGAAAGCACCAAAGACAAAAAGGGGTAAACAAAAAGTTAATTAAGCAACCAGAAGCAACCAACAGCAGCATCCGTGCTTTCGCAGTACTCCAATGTATACATTCTGCAGTGCTCATAAATTTTTTCCTCCCTCATCACTTTCAATTGTCTCGCCGCCGAAAGTGGCACAATTGGTCAAATGAGGTTCGGAAGTCCGTGCATCCTGTCTTCCTGCTCCATACAGTTACAACAACGCACAATGGGAGTTGCAAAATGTAGTCTTTTATTATTATTCCGCAAGTTCGCCCTTCGGCATAAGGGTTTAAATATATTGATACAGGTCTGTGGCACCAATGAATGCCAACAGCTCTCGGTGGTGTGGGCCATGTTACCCCTGTGTCGAGCGGGCTGGTAGGGTGGTAAGAGTGGCTTCTAAGATCTGCCTTGCGGGCCACGTGAAGACCAGGACAAGTTATTAAGAAGTAGTCTAGTATGGCCTCAATAGCAGGGGCTATGGGGGCCCCATGAGAAACGCAGTGATAGCTGCTTCTAGCGGAGGATTGCGAGCCTGTTAACAGTATGTACGAGTTCAGAGCCCGCCCTGAAGCACTATTATTACCAAAGATCGCTCATTGTAGATGACTTGGCAAAAATGGGAGCGAAAGTGAACGCCAAAATTCTACGAATTTATTATGTGGTAACGTTACAATTGCTTGAACCATTCCAATAAATAACACCTGCAAAAGTACACTTCTAACTCTGAGAAGCACAGTCATACATTCTTTTAACATTTGCTGATAACCCAAATCTTTTTTGTTATAATTTTCCTTCACATGTTTCGGGTATTGACATTCCACAACAGTAGACTGCCCACCTTAGTCGAAGAATCCGTCCCTAAATGTTGCTTACACGTTGTGTCTAAAAATTCAAGCTTTAGTGCGAAACATGAACTCAACGATGTCAAACCAGGTCTTCCTATTGTTTCCCTCGAACTTTGACCTTTGAGTGCCTGCCAATTTTGCAGGGTCAGTCAGTTCAGTCGTTCAGTCGTGTCCGACTCTTCGTGACCCTATGGACCATTGCCAATTTTGCAATGGTCAACAAATCTGGTACTTGTTACATGTAATTTGTTTTGTGTGCCTTCCTCACAGATTCTGCATTTTATTATCCCTTTAGCTGATAAAATATGAGTGCGGCACAAAGTCATTGAAAACAATTTTGCTTTTATTTTCATGCAGACGCTTCCACGACACAGCAAAAATAGACACCAAAATTAGGTAAGTGCATGTATTTTTTCTCTCTCCCTCTCGTGTGTGTCTGTGCAACAGCACGAACGTTTTTTGCTGCGGTTAAAGATGAAAAAACGCGTCTACGCTTTGCTATTGCAAAAAGTTTCAAGCACGTTAAAAATATGCAAATTTTCAGATCCCGCGAAACTCGGCCCCCTGTTCCTGAGCATGCAGCGCTAGTATTACTGTAAGGAATGTAATATTTGGCAATTATAGATGTATTATTTGGTAATTATTGATTACTTAGCGAAAATGGAAGCGAAAGCAAATGCACAAACTGTAAG